>BLSH010205237.1:790160-820536 GCA_018402905.1 Glandirana rugosa
GAAAGCTATATTTGTGTGAAAAAAGGGACGCAAATTTCATATGGGTACAGTGTTGCATGACTGAGTAATTGTCATTCAAAATGTGAGAGCACTGAAAGCTGAAAATTGGTCTGGTTGTTAAGGGGTTTAAGTGCCCTGTGGTCAAGTGCTTAACATTGGAGTCTATGGGAAATCTTGGTCAGCTTGACATGGCACTGCTTCCGAACCATAAGTGACAGGGACACCAAACTTGGAGAGCACAGAGAGGGGACCTGGGACTACAACATATGTGATTTTGGGGTCGGCCATCTTGCCTAGGTAATCTACCATGTCGTAGTCCTGGGTCCCCAAGTTTGGTGTACTTGTCACTTATGGTTCGGGAGCAGTGCCATGTCAATTTGACCAAGATTTCCCATAGACGCCAATGTTAAATGTTAAAAACCAGGAATAGTGCCATGTCAAGCTGACCAATATTTCCCATAGAGCTAGTGTATTTACATGCATTGAGAAGTGAAAAAGGGTATTGCTTCACTTTAAGTACATTTTAATTTTACATACATGCGCCCATTGTGTACTTAAAAGTGGGGCATGCCTGTACTGTTCATTCTGAGAATGTAACCCCTGGACCTTCATATAGTTGTCTTTTAACCACTTGACATCCAGAAGATTTACCCCCCCCCCCCCTTCATGACCAGGCCATCTTTTCCGATACGGCACTGCATTACTTTAACTGACAATTGCGCGGCCGTGCATTCTTTTTTCTTACAAATAGAGCTTTCTTTTGGTGGTATTTGATCACCTCTGCGGGTTTTTATTTTTTGCGCTATAAACAAAAAAAAGGCCGACAGTTTTTAAAAAAGAATAAATCATTTTTTTTTACTTTCTGCTATAAAACATATCCAATAAAAAAATTTAAAAAAAAACAAATTTCTTTGTCAATTTAGGCCAATGTGTATTCTGCTACATATTTTTGGTAAAAAAAAATCCCAATAAACGTATATTGATTGGTTTGCGCAAAATATATTTTTATTTATTTATTTATTTTACTAGTAACGGCAGTGATCAGTGACGTATAATGGGACTGCGATATAACAGACACTTTTGACACTTTGTGGGAACCAGTGACACAAATACAGTGATCAGTGCTAAAAATATGCACTGTCACTGTAAGAATGACATTGGCTGAGAAGGGGTTAACATCAGGGGTGATTAAAGGGTTAACTGTATGCCTAACCCGTGTTTTACCACTGTGGAAGGTGTTTTTACTAGGGGAAGACATGGATCCATGGCCCTGCATTTCAGAGACACAGGATCCATGCTTCCCCTCTGTCAGAACGGCAATCTGCCTTGTTTACATAGGCAGATTGCAGTTCTGTCTCTCTGGTTGATGATCGGTGGGTACCAGCAGTTGGTGTTTTTTTCTTTTGGAGGGGGGGTGGTCCTGCTCCCGCTCAGTTGGTCAGGTCAGCCGCACACCCCCCCCCCCCCGGGGTCTCACAGCAGGTTGGTGCTTACCCCATCGTTGTGGGTGGGCATTTCCTCCTCTTCTGCATCATGGCGGCTATCGCCGTGCGTCTCCTCCCTCCTCCCCCTAGTCGTCCAATAGGATCGCCTATCCTTTCACCCCAAAGACATGCTGGTAGGTTAATTGGCCCCTGTCTAAATTAGCCCTAGTATGTGTATGAATGTGAGTTAGGGACCTTAGATTGTAAGCTCCTTGAGGGTAGGGACTGATGTGAATGTACAATATATATGTAAAGTGCTGCGTAAACTGACGGCGATATATCAGTACCTGAAATAAATAATAATTTAAAAAAATA
Organism: Glandirana rugosa; assembly: GCA_018402905.1. Lineage (NCBI taxonomy): Eukaryota > Metazoa > Chordata > Amphibia > Anura > Ranidae > Glandirana > Glandirana rugosa. Next base: position 791,960 of record BLSH010205237.1, read on the forward strand.
GCGAATATTCATTCGCTACTGTCATACAACTGGGTGGTCTCGGAGCAAAGTGCTCTGCGTCCCGAGCCCACCCTATTTTGAAGCCAATTAGAGCTTTTGCCTCTAATAATGTGCTTCAGAAAAACACCCCCCCCCCCCCCATTGGAATCCATGCGTCTGGAGCCCTGCATGTAGATTAGGGGGCCGGAAACATGGATGGGAGGGCAGCGCCCATGCGTCCTTAATGGACCCGTTGATCAGCTCTTGCTGTGTATAATCACAGCGGGAGCGAGTCACCTGCAGCGCACCTTTGCGCCCCCTACCCGGAAGTGCAGGATCACGTGGCCCTGTGCACAGCTGCTGCCCTGTAGCAGTAAAACTGCTACAGGGCAGTCATTAAGTGATTAAAAGATACCAGACAGGGAATCATTTTATTCTATTCTATTTTATTCTATTGCATTCTTATACACCATAATGCATCGTGTTTTTCTAAGAATTAAGATGTTCTTATTTGCACAATTCCGCCTTTTCAAACATACCTTTCCTATGTGACAACTCTTGATTACCCAACAAAAGCCTGGATTTATTTGAACAAAACCAGCGTGACGCAGACACATGAGAAGTCAGAACACAAAGGAGGACAGAGGTAATAAACACCGATTGTAATGGCCTCCATTCCTGTACTGCAATAGAATTAACTGCAGATAACCTCTCCCAGCTGACAGCGAGACTGACTAGAATTGTTAAAAGTTTCATTCGCTGTCAGAAGCAATTATTTCAGCGCTGTTCCAGAAGCAGGAAAAACAGGCCTATGGTGTTGTGTATAGAGGTCCTCATTCCAAAATCGTTTTTCTAAACGTCTAAAAAAGATTTGGAGGAGACAAGTAAACATTGCGGGTTTGTTAAATGGGTAACTCATGGCTTTTAATGCCTTGTATGCCGTTATATTTTAAATCTAATGTGATTAACGTGTTTATTTTTTATGAACTACAAAATAAAGAATTCCCTACAACCCATGGTTGTAGGGAAGGGGGTTTGCCCGGTTTTTGGATCCTTTCCTCCCACCTATTTTCAATGTTATTTGGATGTAGCGCACCCCCTTAAGGGCCGCAGATGAACTGGGATTTCCCACCCTGCACAGCCAGGCACAATGAATTTCCGCAGGCACTCCAGAGTCAGAGAACTGTCCGTAATTTTTTTTTGTTATTTACTGAGGGATAATAACTTGGATAGGGATGGGAGCATCCATAAGCGTCCATAAGGAGCGTAATGGCACCGCTCTCCCCCCCCATTCATGCATCCGCCCCCCTTAATCTACATGCAGGGCGCCAGACACATGAATTCCAATGTTTTTTTTTTTTTTAGAAGTACATGATTAGAGCCAGAGGCTCTAATAGGCTTCAAAAAAGTGTGGGCCCCAAACACACCCACTTGTGTGACAATAGCGAATTAATAATTGCTATTGTCACACAGATTCTCCTCCCAGCCAATCAGGAAGCGGGACCTGAGACCCGTCACCCGATTGGCTGAATGGACAGGCAATCCTATTGGACGCCTAGGAGGAGGAGGGAGGAGACGTGACGGAAGCTGCCACCCACTGCCCGCCCACGACCTAGATGGGCTAAGTGCGTGGCTGGATGACTTACCAATCGAGGTGTCCGGGCTGCTGGCTGACCAGGGGGTGTTTTCCGCCCACCCAAAAAAAAGAAAAAAACACCAGCCGCCGCTGGATGATTGCCCACTTGACTTCAACAACAAACTTCAGGGACATTCTTCCTGTATACAGTCTCTATATACAGCTCCTCTTCTTCCTCCAGCACACACTTGCTTGCAGAACCCATCTGGGATACTGTGTGAATATCTGGCAGGCTCTCAGTCAGATTAAAAGCAATGGCCCATTACAGGCAGGAACCCGAGGCTCCTTGGATGTGTAGCAAAAGAATAGTGTCCAGCTTGTAACAATCCCGTGGCTACTGATCCCAGCACCACCTCCTCAGGCCCTGCCAACCCACCTGGCTTCAGTTTTTCAAGCCCTCCAGGCTAACTTCTCTACTGCCGTCCTCCAGACTGACACTCACCAGCCGACCCAGCTGGCTCTCAGGAGATCTCCCAGTAGTGCTGACCTGCTCCTGCTGTCCTTACTATTGCTCCTGTGCCTCCAGGAAGGGCATCATCTGTGTGTTTAGGCAGGATCCATCCAGCACCCGAGCCCTGGCCCGAGGCCACCCCCCAGACTAGGGGGCACCCCTCAAGGACCACCAGCACCCTCCTCAGCACTCCACCTCCATCTTTCACCCGACTGTACGTGCTGGCATGACTCATGCCTATTTATGTGGTGGTCTGCCCCTGCCAGCCCTTTACTGGGGATTAGCTGAGGTCCTCCCAAATATTCCAAGCAGCTCCTCCTAGTCTCCAGCCACTATGTCTAGAACATTCTCCAATGTCCCAGAAAACATGGGGAGGCACCAGAGAGGCTGCTAGGAGTCATTCAGCCCTGAGTCACTGAGCCTTGACCCAGATTCACCGCTCAGACTTAGCTCTAAGCTGAATAAATTTACCTACACTAACAAGCCTATTATACAAAAACCTACCTTACTCCTAGCAAACACTAGGGGGTGCTACATGGAGTTACTCCTTTCTGGGGGGGGGGAGAAGGGGGTTCTATAGAGAGAGGTTGCTAGATAACAAAGACTGCACCAGCCAGAGGCCAACAAAATAATATTAGGAAGAACTAGTAACGTTCTTACATAGTAGTGATGTGTCCCTTGTATTCCTGTGATAGTAAATAAAGCAAGTGAGACATGGGTGTCAAAAGCTGGAGGTGCATAATGCTTCTGTTCCATGGCAGCTGCTCGTCTCATTCCAGCATCCCAGTTTTGGCTGAGCTGCACTCTCCTTGTCTGACTGTCCACCTGCAGAGTGATTGATGTAGACACAGCCTCTGGGTAGAGACCAAACAAATTTTAAGCCTGCCAAGCCCTTAGTGTCATGCTTGTGATAGTGTTTGCCACACGTGCTTCAACCTCTCTGTATGTCTGCCTTGTCCCGATACCTTGTCCTTTGCTTTTACCCGATCCCTTCCTTGCCTGCTATTTTGGATTTCCTTGTTATTGAACTTGGATTGGACTTTGGACTACTGTCTAAACTCTGCCTGTTATTTTATTATGGATTTGACCCTGAATATTCTCTCATCTGAACCTGGATTGCTATTGGACTACTCTGCCTGTCTGCCAACTGCACGTACCTGTTTGCTGCGTTGAGCTTGCCTGCCTGGCACTGTGGCATTGTCTATAAGATCTGCTTTCCTTATGGGAAATGGGACTCCTATAGGTGAAGAACACAGAGCCAGCTATAGTGCCTGACCACCAACGCTAGGGATAGGCATGACATGGTCTTAGAATTACAGTATGGGACAGCCATGGCAAATCACATTGAGATTTGATGAGATACACTATATTACCATAAGTATTGCGATGCCTGCCTTTACACGCACATGAGCTTTAATGGCATCCCAGTCTTAGTCCATAGGGTTTAATATTGAGTTGGCCCACCCTTTGCAGCTATAACAGGCTGTCCACAAGGTTTAGGAGTGTCTATGGGAATGTTTGACCATTCTTCCAGAAGCGCATTTGTGAGGTCAGGCACTGATGTTGGACGAAAAGGCCTGGCTCGCAGTCTTCACTCTAATTCATCCCAAAGGTGTTGAGGTCAAGACTCTGTGCAGGCCAGTCAAGTTCCTCCACCCCAAACTCGCTCATCCATGGCTTTATGAATCTTGCTTTGTGCACTGGGAAGGGAAGGGAACTCTTAAGGCATCAGCATACCAAGACATTTTGGACAATTTCATGCTCCCAATTTTGTGGGAAGAGTTTGGGGATGGCCCCTTCCTATTCTAACATGACTGAGCACCAGTGCACAAAGCAAGGTCCATAAAGACATGGATGAGCGAGTTTTTGGGTGGAGGAACTTGACTGGCCTGTAGAGAGTCCTGGCCTCAACCCGATAAAACACCTTTGGGATGAATTAGAGCGGAGACTGCAAGCCAGGCCTTCTCGTTCAACATTAGTGCCTGAGCTCACAAATTCTGAAAGAACGGTCAAACATTCCCATAGACACTCCTAAACCTTGTGGACAGCCTTCCCAAAAGAGTTGAAGCTGTTATAGCTGCAAAGGGTGGGCCAACTCAATATTGAACCCTACGGACGAAGTACATTCTAAGGTTACTTGTGTGGCATCCTGAGATACCATCCACTTTATGTACGTTTTAATGCATGTTGACTTGTGTTGCTCTGCACCTTAGCGCACTTGTCAAATGCAGGTCAATGCATAGACACATCATGTATGCATTTTAGCGCAATGTAGGTCAACTCAGAGTTCTTCCTGTATTATGGTGCGTTACAATGCAACATTTATGCATTTTAATGCAACATAATTTAACGCAGCACTGTAGTGGGAACAGGACACATAAAAAATCATTTTTTATGTGTCTGTGCATTGACCTGCATTTTACAAATGCGCTAAAATGCAGATCAACGGAGGTCAATGCACATTAATACGTTCATTAACCACTTGCCGACCAGCCACTGTCATTATACGGCGGCAGGTCGGCTCTCTTGTGCAAATCGCCGTAGCTGTACGGCAGTTCATGCACAAGCTATTGTGGGCACGCGCGGCCCTTGATGTCCCCCGGCAACCAGCGATCGCCTTGTACAGAGGCAGAACAGGGATCTGCCTATGTAAACTATACGGATCCCTGTTGTACCGGTGGACATGTCAGAGATCTGCTGCTCCCAGTCACCAGGAGCAGTGATCTCTGTCATGTCCCTACCAGCCCATCCCCCCCTACAGTTAGAACACACCTAGGTAACACAGTTAACCCCTTGATCGCTCCCTAGAGTTAACCCCATCCCTGCCAGTGTCATTATACAATGATCAGTGCATTTTTATAGCACTGATCAATGTAATAATGTCACTGGTCCCCAAGAAGTGTAATTTAGGGTCAGATTTGTCCGTCGCAATGTCTCAGTCCCGCTAAAAATCACAGATCGCCGCCATTACCAGTAAAAACAATAAAAGTCCCTAAATCTATTCCCGTAGTTTGTAAACTCGATAACTTTTGATCAAACCAATCAATATACGCCTATTGCCATTTTTTTTACCAAACATATGTAGAAGAATATATATCGGCCTAAACTGATGCATAAATTCGTTTTTTGTTTTTTTTTTTTGGATATGTGTTATAGCAAAAAGTAATAAAAAATTGTTTTATTTTTTTCAAAATTGTCGCTCTTTTTTTGTTCATAGCGCAAAAAATAAAAAACGTAGAGGTGATCAAATACCACCAGAGAAAGCTGTATCTGTGGGGAAAAGGGACATGAATTTTGTTTGGGTGCAGCCTCACATGACCGCGCAATTGTCAGTTAAAACGACGCAGTGCCGATTCACAAAAAATGGCCTGGTCAGGAAGGGGGCAAATCCTTCTGGGGCAGAAGTGGTTAAGTGGATGGAAATTTACAACCAACCCCCCCCCCCCCCCCTACATTTTATTGTGTTAATTTCTCAACTCTCATTACTCTCATCTCTCTATAAGGTGCAGGTGGCTTTAAAGGTGAAAAGTGCTGTAAGTGTCACTAATAACAGAACCATGGCTAGCTTTTTCACATTCGAGACATTAGAGCTTCTTATAGATTTGATAAACACTGAGCTACAGAATAATCAGCTATTTTGTATCCTCAAGCTGATGATTGCCATCAATATTTTTTTCAACAACAAGCTTCTTGAAAGAAATCCAATGCCGTTGAAGAGTTTCTGAAGACAAGACCAGACTTTTAGACAGACGCAAGTTTTTACATAACAACCCTTCAAACATGACTGTCAGGATTGAAATAAAATACAAGATTATTAAACACAACCTTTTCCAGATCTTTCCGACTTACTGTTTCGTTTCTCCTGACCTACAAAGAGAAGTGATATCATTATTTGCACATATTTCAACTTTGTGGTATGGCCATTTTCCTGTTAAAATAAGAAATGTACGAACAATTTCAGAATTCGTTTTAGTTTACCTATCTCGTACTGCAAATTCATCTCTTCAGAGCTTCCAACATCTATTGGTGGCCAAGGAGGAAAGCTAGGGAAAGAACTACAAAGTGTGCAACTATAGAGAAATTCTGTTGCTAAAAATGAGACCTTCCAATAAGGGTTTCCGTGTGACCAAGACATTAAATACTCGACTCTCCCGTTACCTGCACTTCAAGTCTTTTCAGTAATATAGAGATACTGCTGCTTAAGCTTCTCGAGAAACCAACCTATCCAGAATTGTCTACTTTTTGCCCCCTCAGTGCTGCACAATGTTTTTCTTTCCAACCAACCAGAACAGGGAGTGGCACTTGCCAACCGGCCCATAGTAAAAATACCTCATTACTTTACGTTAAATACTGGTGTTATGGCAGCACCTAGCTGCCATAGCCCCATTATCATTTTCTACTCTGGGCAATTATGCGTTGGATAAAAGTGGCCTTTGCCAGGATCATTTGTACAACAGTGTAAATTTGCTGTCCCCTCAAAATAACTCAACACACAGGCATTAACCGCTTGCCGACCGCTGGTCGGCAATTGACGGCGACAGAGTGGCTCTGTAACGCGGATCGCCGTCATACGACGGCGGCCGCGAGATGGAGCCTAGTGAGCGCGCGCTCACTGTGTCTGGGGAGGGCCAGGGAGCGGGTGCGGCGGAGTCGATCTCCGCCGGCCACCTGCGATGCCCCCCCCCCGGAGTGAAAGAACGGTGGTCCGTGTAAGTAAACACGGACCTCCGTTCTGTGAGGGGGGAAGGGCTGTGATCACAGCCTTCCTCTACACGGAAGGTGTGATCGCTTCCCTTCCCCAGCTAGGGCAGTCCCCCCACAGTTAGAACACGCCCAGGGAACACTGTTAACCCTTAGAGCGCCCCCTGCAGGTTAACCCCTTCACTGCCAATGGCATTTACACAGTAATCAGTGAATTTTTATAGCACTGATCGCTGTATAAATGCCAATGGTCCCAAAAAAGTGTCAAATGTCCGCTGAAATATCGCAGTACCGATAAAAATCGCAGATCGCCGCCATTACTAGTAAAAAATAACAACCCCAAAAATGAATTCTCATCATCCGTAAACGCGACCACTTTTGCGCAAACCAATCAATAAATGCCAATTGCGATTTTTTTTATCACAAATATCAGGAAGAATATATATCGGCCAAAACCGATGAAAAAAATGTTTTTTTATATTTTTTTTTGGATTTGTATTTTAGCAAAAAGTAAGAAATTTGGGTTTTTTTGCAAAATTGTCGCTCTTCTTTTGTTTATAGCGGCGATCAGAAATGATGCAGCGGTGATCAAATACCACCAAAAGACAGCTGTATTTGTGGGAAAAAAAGGACGCAAATTTCGTTTGGGTACAACGTCGCACGACCGTGCAATTGTCAGTTAAAGCGACGCAGCGCCGAATCGCAAAAAGGGCTCCGGTCCTAAAGTGTGAAATCCTTCCGGGGCTGAAGTGGTTAATGACTAAACCGCTGGCAACAAAAGAGAGTACACTCCTAAGTTGAAATGTCCAAATTGGGCCCAATTAGCCATTTTCTCTCCCCGGTGTCATGTGACTCGTTAGTGTTACAAGGTTTCAGGTGTGAATGGGAAGCAAGTGTGTTAAATATGGTGTTATCGCTCTCACTCTCTCATACTAGTCACTGAAAGTTCAACATGGCACCTCATGGCAAAGAAATCTCTGAGGATCTGAAAAAAAGAATTGTTGCTCTACATAAAGATGGGTTAGGCCAGGGGTAGGCAACCTGCGGCCCTCCAGCTGTTGCAAAACTACAAGTCCCATCATGCCTCTGGGAGTAATTGTGCCCATCAGCCTTGCAATGCCTCATGGGAAATGTAGTTCTACAACAGCTGGAGGGCCGCAGATTGCCTACCCCTGGCCTAGGCTATAAGAAGATTGCCAATACCCTGAAACTGAGCTGCAGCATGGTGGCCAAGACCATATAGTGGTCTAACAGGACAGTTTCCACTCAGAACATGGCAAGGCCCATGGTCGACTAAAGAAGTTGAGTGCACGTGCTCAGCGTCATATCCAGAGGTTGTCTTTGGGAAATAGACGTACGAGTGCTGCCAGCATTGCTGAAGAGGTTGAAGAGGTAGGGGGTCAGCCTGTCAGTGCTCAGACCATACGCCACACACTGCATCAAATTGGTTTGCATGGCTGTCGTCCCAGAAGGAAGTCTCTTCTAAAGATGATGCACAAGAAAGCCTGCAAACAGTTTGCTGAAGACAGGCAGACTAAGGATATGGATTACTGGAACCATGCCCTGTGGTCTCATGAGACCAAGATAAACTTATTTGGTTCAGATGGTGTAAAGCGTGTGTGGCAGCAACCAGGTGAGGAGTACAAAGACAAGTGTGTCTTGCATACAGTCAAGCATGGTGGTGGGAGTGTCATGGTCTGGGGCTGCATGAGCGCTGCCGGCACTGGGGAGCTGCAGTTCATTGAGGGAACTATGAATGCCAACATGCACTGTGACATACTGAAGCAGATCATGATCCCTTCCCTTCGGAGACTGGGCCGCAGGGCAGTATTCCAACATGATAACGACACCAAACACACCTCCAAGATGACCACTGCCTTGCTAAAGAAGCTGGGGGTAAAAGTGATGGACTGGCCAAATATATCTCCAGACCTAAACCCTATTGAGCATCTGTGGGGCATCATCGAATGGAGGGTGGAGGAGTGCAAGGTCTCTAACATCCACCAGCTCTGTGATGTCGTCATGGAGGAGTGGAAGAGGACTCCAGTGGCAACCTGTGAAGATCTGGTGACCTCCATGCCCAAGAGGGTTAAGGTAATGCTGGAAAGTAATAATGGCCACACAAAATATTGACACTTTGGGCCCAATTTGGACATTTTCACTTAGCAATGCACTCACATTTGTTGCCAGCGGTTTAGACATTAATGGCTGTGTGTTGAGTTATTTTGAGCGGGCAGCAAATTTACACTGTTATACAAGCTGTACACTCACTACTTTACATTGTAGCAAAGTGTCATTTCTTCAGTGTTGTCACATGAAAAGATAGAATAAAATATTTACAAAAATGTGAGGGGTGTACTCACTTTTGTGAGATACTGTAAATGAGAGATCTGAGGTCTTTTTGATCCCAGATCTCTCAATAAAGACGACCTGTCATGCTTGTTTCTATTACAAGGGATCTAATAGGAATAAAAAAATAAATAAATAAAGGGATGGTGTAAAAGTAAAAAATAAATAGTAAAATAAATAGGATAAAACATTTAAAGTGCTCCATCCCTCCGAGCTCGGGCATAGAAATGAACGCATATGTAAGTCACGCCCACATATGTAACTGGTGCTCAAAACACTCAAGTGAGGTATCGCCCTGATTGTTAGAGCGAGAGCAATAATTTTAGCACTAGACCTGTTCTGTTACTCTAAACAGGTAAACTGTAAAAACTTTTAAAGCGTCGCCTGTGGAGATTTTTAAGTACCGTATTTTGCTGCCATTGCGTGCGCAATTTTAAAGCCTGACATGTTAGGTATCTATTTACTCAGCCTAATATCATATTTCACATTATACAAAACAATTGTGGTAACTACTGTGTTTTTTTAAATTCATTAAAGTTCATTTTTAATTGCGTATGAAAGACCGCTGCGCAAATACAGTGTGAAATAAAATATTGCAATTATCACCATTTTATTCCATATTCCATTCCTGCAGGTGTACCTAGGCTGATTGTGCCAAAAAAGGGCAGAACAGCTGGTGGATCTTTAACAGGATCGGTGCTGGAGGAGCTCTGGAGCCGCGCTTCTCTAGCCACAACCAACAACCCCCCGGATGACATTGCTTTAATTTTTTTCTTTGCTTAGCCAAAGGCTAATAGGTGGAGAAATAGACTATCCAGCCTGTCGAACAAAGGCTTTGGCCATGTTCAGTGTGACCCCACTTTTCTCCACAGTCCACATTATTATTTTCACTTGCTATAGAACCTCTAGCACAACTTCTTAGAAACTCTACTGAATTTCAGGGCATGTGGATCGGTTCTTTGGAAGAAGGCGTCTCACTCTATGCAGACGATATGCTGCTTTATCTGTCTGATCCCCAAAACATGATTATGAACGTGTCAAGACTTATACAGGATTTTGGAACCTTTTCTGGCTTTAAGGTTAATTGGTCCAAATTTAGTGCATTTTCTGTGGGACCTGTGTACTCCACTCACCTTGCCATTGGATTGCCCCTTGCAAGGTACCACTTCTTTAGATATATGGGGATCCAGGTAAAGCTACATTTATCCACTTATGTTTCTAATAACCTCCTGTATTGCTTTAACGATTTCCAGCTAGCAATTTTGGATTTGCATAAAGCAATACAGGTGGTTATTAGAAATATAAGTGGATAAATGTGATTGTAAAGTCTTGTTTTTTTTTCTATAAAAACAACAAACATGTTATAATTACTTCCTCTATGCAGTGGATTTGCACAGAGCAACCCCGATCCTCCTCTTCTTGGGTCCCTCTTCTGTGCTCCTGGCTCCTCCCTCCTGTCAAGTGCCCCCACAGCAAGCAGATTGCTATGGGGGCACCTGAGCCGAGTTACTGTATCCATTCAGGCACACAGCAGGGCCCTCTCTCTCCTGATTGGCTGACTGACTTTGATTGACAGCTGTGAGAGCCAATGGAGCCACTGCTGTGCCAATCAGGAGGGAGAGTCCCAGATGGCCGAGACACTCGTGGACATCGCTGGACAGAGATTTGGCTCAGTTAAGTATTAGGGGGGCCGTAGGGGGTTGCTGCACACAGAAGTTTTTTTCTCTTAATGCATAGAATGCCTTCTGACTTTACAATCACTTTAACTCTGTTGGGAAGGATAAATCTTTTCAAGATTTCTTTTTACCAAAATGTGTATATATCTTGTCAAATTGCCCGGTATACATACTTACTGAAAAGGATTTTTAAGGAAGTAGACTGCCACCTCTTCCCATTTCTATGGTACCCTAAGGCCCCCAGGATCTCCCTAACTACACTTCAACAATGAGCATCATAAGGGGGACTAGCACTACCTAATCTGCATTTCTACTATTATGCCTCGCAGCTTGTATATATACAGGCCATGCCTGGTGTCTTCATATGAAACGCTGACAAATTTAATATAAAGGAGATCCACTGCATTTACAAAAGGCATGGCCTTTTTAAAAATCTCACTTAACCACTTCAGCCCCGGAAGGATTTCCAGCTTTAGGACCGGAGCCCTTTTTGCGATTCGGGGCTGCGTCGCTTTAACTGACAATTGCGCGGTCGTGCGATGTTGTACCCAAACGAAATTTGCGTCCTTTTTTTCCCACAAATAGAGCTTTCTTTTGGTGGTATTTGATCACCTCTGCATCATTCCTGATCGCCGCTATAAATAAAAGAATAGCGACAATTTTGCAAAAAAACACAAATTTCTTACTTTTTGCTAAAATACAAATCCAAAAAAAAAATATATAAAAAAACATTTTTTTCACCGTTTTTGGCCAATTTATATTCTTCCTCATATTTGCGATAAAAAAAATCGCGTTTATTGATTGGTTTGCGCAAAAGTGGTCGCGTTTACGGATGATGAGAATTCATTTTTGGGGTTTTTATTTTTTTTAAATTTTTTTACTAGTAATGGCGGCGATCTGCGATTTTTAGCGGTACTGCGATATTTTGACACTTTTTTGGGACCATTGGCATTTATACAGCGATCAGTGCTACAAAAATGCACTGATTACTGTGTAAATGCCATTGGCAGTGAAGGGGTTAACCTGCAGGGGGCGCGCTAAGGGTTAACTGTGTTCCCTGGGTGTGTTCTAACTGTGGGGGGGCTTGCCTAGCTGGGGAAGGGAAGTGGTCACAGCCTTCATGTACAGGAAGGCTGTGATCACAGCCCTTCCCCCTCACACAGAGCGGAGGTCCGTGTTTACTTACACGGACCTCCGTTCATTCACTCCGGGGGGGGCATCGCGGGTAGCCGGCGGCAATCGAAGCCGCCGCACCCGCTCCCTGGCCCCCCCCGAACACAGTGAGCGCGCGCCTCCGGCGGCGCGCGTGCGCTCACTAGGCTCTGTATCGCGGCCGCCGTCGTATGACGGCCATTCGCGTTACAGAGCCACTTTGTCGCCGTCATTTGCCGATCAGCCGTCGGCAAGCGGTTAAGATACAGTTGTGCTCATAAGTTTACATACCCTGACAGAATTTATGTTTTCTTGGCCATTTTTCAGATAATATGAATGATAACACAAAAACATTTCTTTCATTCATGGTTGGTGTTTGGCTGAAGCCATTTGTTATCAAACAACTGTGTTTACTCTTTAAATCATAATAGCAACAGAAACTACCCAAATGACCCTGATCAAAAGTTTACATACCCCAGTTCTTAATCCTGTGTATTGCCCCCTTTAACATCAATGACAGCTTGAAATCTTTTGTGGTATTTGTGGATGAGGCTCTTTATCTTCTCAGATGGTAAAGCTGCTCATTCCTCTTGGCAGAAAGCCTCCTGTTCCTGAAAATTCTTGGGCTATCTTGGGCTATCTTGGGCTATCTTGCATGAACTGCACGTTTGAGATGTGATAACATACTGCATTCATCTTGCCATTAATTTTGACCACATTCCCTGTGACTTTGTAGCTCACACATCCACAAAACATGAGTGATCCACCTCCGTGTTTCACAGGCCTTGTTGACTCCTCTCCAATTGTAGCGTTTATGGTTGTGGCCAAAAAGCTCAATTTTGGTCTCATCACTCCAAATGACTTTGTGCCTGAAGGTTTGAGGCTTGTCTCTGTGCTGTTTGGCGTATTGTAAGCGGAATACTTTGTGGCATTTGGGTAGTAATGGCTTTCTTCTGGTGTCTCAACCATGCAGCCCATCTTTCTTCAAGTGCCTCCTTATTGTGCATCTTGAAACAGCCACACCACATGTTTTCAGAGAGTCCTGTATTTCACCTGAAGTTATTTGTGGGTTTTTCTTTGCATCCCAAACAATTTTCCAGGCAGTTGTGGCTGAAATCTTAGTTGGTCTACCTGACCGTGGTTTGGTTTCAACAGAACCTCTCATTTTCCACTTCTTGATCAGAGTTTGATCAGTGTAGATTGGCATTCTCAATTCCTTGGATATCTTTTTATATCCCTTTCCTGTTTTATACAGTTCAACTATCTTTTCACACAGATCCTTTGACAATTATTTTGCTTTCCCCATGACTCAGAATCCTGAAACGTCAGTGCAGCACTGGATGAAAACTGCAAGGGTCTGTCAGGAATCCATAAACTCATTGACCTTTTATACACACACACTAATTACACGCAAACAGATCACAGGTGAGGATGGTTGCCTTTTATAGCCATCCAAACCCCTTTGTGTCAACTTGTGTGCATGTTATCAGGCCAAAATCACCAGGGTATGTAAACTTTTGATCAGGGTCCTTTGGGTAGTTTCTGTTGTAATTATGATTTAAAAAGAGTAAACAAAGTTGATTGATAATAAATGACTTCAGCCAAGCACTAACCATGAGTGAACGAAATGTTTTTGTATTCTCATTCATAATTCTTTGTAAAATGGCCAAGAAATCATAAATTCTGCCAGGGTATGTAAACTTATGAGCACAACGGTATATGTGAGTCCATGTTACTCGATTCCTCCTGGACCATCTCACCTAGCCAACCATTATGGTCAGGGCCGGGACAAGGGGTGGGCAGGAAGGACGGTTGCCCTGGGCACAATGGTTTATATCAGTGATGTGGGCACCCTGACCCTAACCCTAAGGGAAGGGGGGGGGACTCAGTTTGGCATCTTTGTCCTGGGCGCTGAATGTCCTTCTCTCAGCACTGACTATGATTTGATCCACTCTTCCACAGTTTTTTTTTTTATCGCTTAAAATACGTACATCAGCTATACAGCAATGGTACCTTTAAGTCCTTTACCCAATTGCAAAAGGAACTTCAACTTCCAAAGTCCTGGTATAATAGATACCTCCATTTAAAACACGCAGCCACAGTTCAGCTAGGACTCAAGGAGGTCCACTTCAGCAAGCCACCGTTGGAAAAAGAATTGCTGCTCAGTGAAGACTCTAAGGGTATTACCTTCTATTATGGTACCACAATACAAAGTAACCCAACCCGTTTACATACTTTACAAGCCCGCTGGACATGGGATGTTCCCGATCTGTCCGATGATGATTGGGATGAGCTCCTTCATAATTATTTTACCACTGCTATTTCATCATGAGACAGGTTAATTCAGTTGCACATTTTTTATAGAATCTATTATACACCACACCCACTTTTTCAGATGCGTAGGAGAGATAAACCTGAATGTCATAAATGTCTTAACACCAGAGGAGATTTTCTCCATATGTTATGGAGCTGTGATAAAATCCATCCATCTTGGTCGCACTTTACTCAATTTATTGCTACACATTTTGATCTCTCCAATATCTGCAACCCAAATGGTGTATACTAGGGGTGCTGAGGGACATAAATCTGGGCTCCTACCAAATATAATTTCTTCATTATTTGCTATTCTATGCTAGGAAAACTGTGGTGTTACAGTGGATTCATTCTGAGGTTGTTTCCATTAATTTTTGGAAGAATTTGATTAACCAGGTATGTTTATAAGTTGACCTATGAAGCAAGGGGATGCCCCCATAAAGTTGATAAGATATGGAGACAGTGGGTTGAATTATTTGGTACCTGCGAACTACCAGAAACCTGATTTGTTATCCTCCTTCTATGATTTTAATGAGACCCGTGTGCTAATTTGTGTTTTGGACAGTGGCGGCCGCTCCATACGGGGCGCAGGGGTGCTGCCCCCATAATCCATGCGCCCAGCCCCTAATCTGCATTACATGCAGGGATTCAAACGCATTGATTCCAATGGGGTTTTTCTTTTTTTGAAGCTCTAATTGGCTTCAAAAAAAGGGTGGGCCCTGCTCCCCGAGCTCACCCAGTTGTGTGATAATAGCGAATTAATATTTGCTATTGTCTTCCTGCTGCTCCTCCTGGCCAATCAGAATGCTGGAGGAGCATGATTGGCCAAGAGAAGAAGCGATCATTTTGGCCAGTACCAGGGGCGGGGAGTATGTACGGGGAGATCCAGAAGATGGCCACCATCACCTCTCTGCTCTGCATCACCACCTGGAGCGATCTCTCTGCTCTGCAACGCCGCCTGACGGGATTAGTACTGTGGCCTGTTTTCTTTTTTCTTGGGACCTGGTAGAGTGGCCTACCTGCCAAGCTGTACCCAGTTATATGCTGGCGGGCTTGATCTTACATATGTCTAGAACAGCCTTTCTCAACCTTTTCAACACAGAGGAACCATTGAAACAATTCTCGGGTCTCGGGGAACCCCTGCTAAAAATGAAAAATCTACAACTCATGATACATTAGCGTGATGGTCAATGGGAAGAATGCTTCTTACACTTGTGGTCATTGGGAAGAATTACCCCCTTACAGATAGCTAAAAAGATCAATGGTATCATTGAGAATTTATCTGAGAGGTAGAAATTGACCATTGCTCAAGGAACCCCTAGCAACCTCTGGAGGAACCCTAGGGTTTCACGGAACCCTGGTTGAGAAACCCTGGTCTAGAAGATCATATGTCTATATCAGTGTTTCTCAACTGGGATGCCATGAGCACAGAAACCAGTTGACCTAGATTAGCCTCATGAGCTGCCATGGTGTGGACAGACCACCCTCCAACAACCAATGACACTCCAGACCACTCAAGGGTCATAACATACGGTGTCATTCATTGCTATGGTGTTGGCAGCTGGCCCTCTCATATAATGGTAATGCTGATCCAGAGCAGACAGTATTCAGATCTGCCCTCAGCATTCAGAAGAGGACAGAAGTCCTTTTACTCAAGACCTTCTCCACCTCACGCCCTTCTCCGCGCTGCTGGAGCCAAAAACTAGGGCTCTGATGTGAAGGGAAGACTAAGTAAGTGGGGAACTCTGTGACCGAGAGCTGTGTGAATCAGGGGCCTCTGATGTGATGAAAGGATACTAGGATTGGGGAACTCTGTCAAGGAGAGACTCTGATGTGATGAGGGAGCTCCCATGTATAGGGGGCCTCTGATATATAGGGAGGTCTCTGATGAGATAGGGAGATGCTAACATGATGGGGCAAATCAGAGGTGAAGGGGGCTAAACAGTTGTGTGCATCGTCTCAAGCTGAGTTATACTGAGTTATACTGTGGGGTGCTGTGAGATTTTGCATACTTTTAACGGGCGGAGAGACAGGTCCATATAATACCAACGGTCCCCAGACCTCACACCTTGTTACTTCACTCATTTCTATCCTCTAGAAAACATTCAGCATTTCCCATGGACACAATTTGCTGTAAACACAAACAGATTCTGTCTTCTTTCAGAACTGCTTTATTGTATATAAATATGACATACTGTATTTTCCAGAACATTTGTATAACAAGGTGTTAAAAATTTTAGTTGGTTCTTGTCTTTTTGTCTGCTTTACAACTGTTATTTCTGTAATTCTGAAAAACTAAAAATAAAGGATTAAAAAAAGTCAGGGTCATTAACAGCTATATTGGCAGGGGTGCCTAGATCACAAAAGTAGCTAAAAACAATTATCAGTTATGAATGAACCGATTGTAACCAATCACTGACTCTGTCCATTCAGAAAAAGGAGCTGGTAAATAAAAAATTTACCAACCCGTTCCCATCTCTCCATCATGACACAGCAGCTGGCAGGAGAGAGGAGGGGGAAGACAGCAGCTCTGTGGGGGGGACCAGGGAAGCACACAGGGACCCTGGGAACAGCAGAAGACAAGTAAACGGGATAGGAGGAGTGGGGGCAGCATATAGAGGAACCAATATCCTCTATTAGGAGGAAAATGGAGGAGATTGGTTCCTCTAAATGCCGCCACCCGCAATCCCTCCTATCCAGGTGTACAAGGGAGGCACATGGGCCCCCTGGCAACCCCTGCAACCCTTATCATTATGCCCCTGGTTCATTGACACAGACAGCAGGACTCGGCCCCGCCCCCGGCTCCCGTGTCACTGGATTTGATTGACAGCAGCGGGAGCCAATGGCTCCTGCCGCTATCAATCTGTCCAATCAGGACCCGAGACAGCACCTGGAGCTGCTGGGCTCGTCCCCGTCACTGGAACAATTGGGCTCAGGTTAGTAAAAGGGGGGCTCTGGGGAGGCTGCTGCACTACAGAAGGTTTTTCACCTAAATGCATAGAATGTATTGTAAGGTGAAAAACCTTGAGGGTTTACATCTTCATTAACCTCCCTGGCGGTAATCCCGAGTGTGGCTCGGGGTGGAATTTCATTACCAAGAGCGGTAACCCCGAGCCGCACTCGGGATTGCATCGCTGAATTCAAAAAGTGAAACACACAGCACACATACAGTACACTGTAATCTGTAAGATTACATTACTGTATGAAGTCATTTCACATCCCCTTTGTCCCTAATGGTTTGCCCAGTTCCCTGCATGCACTTTTATATTATATATGTCATTCTTTCTGCCTGGAAACTTGAGAACGTCCATAGCAACCAAAAAGCGCCCCTTTACGTCAAAAGTTGCTTTTGATCAGCTAGAAAACAGCGATAGTAAATAAGAATCATTTGCAGAATTGAGTGATACTGATTTTTGGGGAAATTTACCATCAGAAACTGAAAGTGACGACAGCGACAATTCTGCAACTGAGCAAATTTCAGTGTTTTTGGTTTGATTACATTATTGAATACATTTTATTACTATTACGTTATTATTTTTGATAATTATTTTTAGTTATTTATTATATTATAATTTATGATTTCATGTTTCAAACTTTATCATACCCGGAATGTCTACTAGTCTCTTGTTTGGACAGATTTAAGTGAGTTATTCCTAAGAATTACAGGCCTACAATATAAAACGCCAAATTTCCATGCAAAATAATTGTACCGCTTTCAGCACCAAAAATCTGACATAATCATCCCGCCAGGGAGGTTAACGTGAGTCATTGCCACTGTTTTATGTAATATAAGCTGACACTGGTACAGATCTGGGCATATCGCAGCATAACGCTTTAGGAAACAATAAGACGTGAAGCCTCAAAGTTCTCCAAGTTCAGAACAAGTTCAGAAAGTTAGCTAAAGACATGGCGATGCATAATAACAAATAGTAAGCAAAAGCTTAAAGCATCGTCCTATATATACAGAGTCAAACTAATTCATAAGCTGCCCAGGAGATGAACGGTAGAAGTCGGAATAGACGTGTCATGGAGCAAATCACTCAAATCAAACCGCATTGTGTTTATTTCATCCATTTGTAGCCCAGCATGGTGACGGAGATGACCGGCTCACCGATTTATCCTTACGGCTCACATAAAACACAATTTATAGAATGATGACTACAGATAACTGGATGTAGGGATGGGTATATCCGTGGGCACTTAGGGTGTTATTTCACCGCAGGAATGTGGTTTATATTATATTCACCGATATTGAAGACAACCGGACAGAATTTGTCAAGTTGTTCAGCAATTAATGGGAAACTCTATAGCTTGGATCAATTTTAACGTATAGTTAAATGTAATTATTATAATCTCACTGACCTATGTTTAAACCCTTGAGCTGCCAGAGTGTTTTGGATATTTTTTTTGCGTTTTTTGCACATTTTTTTAGGTCTGAAGGTGGCTTAAACCTCACCAAAAAAAATAATATATTTTCTGAAAGCAGAGACCTTGGAGAATAAAATGGTGGGGATTACATTTTTTTTTTTTAGAGTCACACAATATTAGTGCAATGGTTTATCAAGCACAAGATTTTAGTAAAAATTGCACTAAAGTTCATTTTGGGGCACACCAATTCAATATATTATCCAATTTTAGTAGAATATAAAAGGGGTGCTGTGTGGCTCTGAAACATTGCCGTATGTGTACCGTGTGGCCATGTGAATAAAGCTTTGGAGCCTTCTGAGGAATTCTTGGTGTGCTGATGATATTTCTCCACTCAGAGTTAATTTTTGGGCACACCAATGCAATATATTATACAATTTTTGTAAAATATAAAAGAGGAGCATGTGCCAAGTAAAAAGATAATTTATGTGTCACGCCTTAACATTGCGTCAAATGGTGAAAAAATTCTGTACCCTATATCTTTCATAAGGTGACACTTTAAAAGCCACTTTTAAAAGGGGAAGACATGTATTCCTCCTCTACTGCCCCTAGCCATTCATTAGTTATTTTTCAAACTATTAAGACCCAATATTACATACCGGAACCCATTGTCACATGATAGTTCATAGAGCCAGTAAAAGAAGACCACTTTGGGCCAGCCAACAGATCGTGTTGCCACCCCTTTGAACAGTGATGCCAACCTACCAGATTGAAATTTACTGGCACAACACCCAAAATTTACTGGCACAGCCAAGTTTTTACTGGCATTTTACAAAAGTTACAAAATTACAGTTTTCAGTGCAAATTTCAGTATTTAGGCTACAAGCAAGTACACTGTGTAAATAACAATGTGATTTAAAGGTAGATAGCAAGGTAAAAAAACATATTTATGTTATTTTCAATATAATAAGGGCAGATTATTTAGTCCATCAGTTTTGTCACCTATGTCAAATTGTAGAGATTTCCCCTTAATTTCCGTTCCATAACCACCACAGAAAGTGAGGTGAAATCCCTGGTAGTCACTAGGATCACCAGAATTTATGTCCCCACTTCTAAAGACTTCCTGTCTCCATCACCTCCTGTTTTTATCCCTCCAGTCTCCATCCCTCCATCACCCCTCATCTCCATCACACAATCCCCCCATCACTTCCTTTCACTATCCCTCCATGCAGTAACCTCATTTGAGGGCAGATGGGCTGGGCAGAGGCACTAGCTGGCAGCAGGAGGAGTGGTCGTCCAACTCGTCTCAGGGTCAGGATCGGATCTTCTCACTCGCCGTTCGGGGATTTCCGTAATTGCACATGCGCAGCTCTGACCAGAGCTGATGGCCGCCATTTTTACTGGCACTTTTCAGCTGCTACGGACTTTTACGGACACCCAAAAAAAACTGCACTGTTTTTACGGGCTGTCCATAAATTTACGGACGATTGGCAACTCTGCCTTTGAATCATGACATCAGACCATGTGATGGACTCTTCTCCAAACAAATGAGCGCCATCCACATCACTGGGAAGCGATATAGGAACTGCAATTAGGACCTTCCTGCACTACAGATCACTCAGAAAAAAAAAGAATTGTGACCTGGCCTGTTATGTGATTGAGGTTTTTGATGAGAGTTTGGAGGTTTTAATTACATTTTAAAATGATAGCTAGTAATTAGGTAGAGAGTAGTGGGATGAAAAGATTTTTTTTGTTATGAACCAAGATCAACTTTAAAGTATTTGGGGACCCAGTAATTTACTGTAACTAGACATGTGCAGAGCGAAAAAAAATTGTTTAGTTTTGTTTCGTTTCGATTTGTTATTTACATAAATTTGTTTAGTTAGAGTCTTTTCATTCGTTCAGTTCATTTTCGGAATTTGTTTTGTTGGTTTTCGAATCGATTAGAAACGTTTTCGAACCGATTAGAAAAATTTTCGAATCAATTTAGAATAGTTTTCGAATTCAAATCATTTTATAATTGTTTTCCAATTTCCAAGGAGAATGGGGTGGAGTGGAAAGTGGAGGAGTAGAATGGAAAAAGACAGAATACAATAGAGGGGAATATAACAGAAAATGATTATATTATTTTCCAGTCTATTGTTTTTATATGTTCTATTCCTTTGTTTTCTATTCTATTTTGTTCTCTTTCGAAATGAGAAAACTATTCAAATTTGAGGACTTTTCTCATTTGAATTTGAAAACTATTGGAATTTGAAACCTCTTTGAATTTGAAAACTATTCGAATTCGAAAAGTATTTGAAAATGATTTGAATACTATTCGAATTTCGTCCGAATTTTCTTTTTCGTTATTTCGGATTTGTTTAAATTCAGTACTATTTTAACTCGGAAATTTGGATAAATACGAATTTCCAAGAAACGAAAATTCGTTCAGATTTTAATTCAGAACAAAATTAACCACACATGTCTGCGTCATTGGCTCATACTGTCGTCAATCAAAGTCAGCTAGCCGATCAGGGGAGAGACAGGACGGGGCCGGGATGGGGCTCCGTGTCTGAATGGACACAGGGAGCTTTGACTCGGCTCGGGTGTCCCAATAGCAAGCTGCTGGCTGTGGGGGCACTCAACTGGAGGGAGGGGCCAGGAGCACAGAAGAGAGACCCGAAAAGAGGAGGATCCGGGCTGCTCTGTGCAAATCCACTGCATAGAAGAGGTTAGTATCACATGTTTGTTATTTTTATAGGAAAAAAAACAAGACTTTACATTCACTTTAAATCAAGTTTTGACCGAGACAACTATTGAGCAAGATCAGACCCAGTTAACACAATACACAGCGCTGTCCCTATCATGCTGCCACAAACACAATATATACCTTGAATGGCCAAAAAAACGAATTTGTGCAAAAAATCCGCAAAACAAATGTCCCAGTGCAGTCCAAAAAAAATTCAACGCACACAAAAAGATAAAAGGATGATTATATATCTTGCAAAGTGTCATTGTCAATGGTGTTTTTTTTTGGGGGGGAGACAAACAACCACCCCCCCTGTTGGTCAGCAGCATCTCAGCATCCCCCCCCCCCCTGCATTTACCCCATCGGTTGCGGGCCCCCGGCGGGTGGGTTTCGGGGTCCGGCATTGTTGGCTTCAGGCAGGCATCGGCGGGTTGTGGGCAGCGGCGGGTTACGGGCTTCGGCGGGCAGCGGCAGGTTGGAGGCTCTGTCAGCAGCGGGCTTCTATGGGCAGTGGGCGGTTTCCTGTGTCTTCTGCGCGGCTCCTCCCTTCTTCTCTTAGACGTCCAAACTGTCCTTTGAGCTTATCGGGTGAAAGGTCTCAGACCCACTTCCTGATTGGCCGGGAGGAGGATCAGTGTGGCGATAGCGAATATTCTGCACCCCGAGCCCACCCTTTTTGAAGTCTACTAGAGCCTGTGGTTCTAATTACGTGCTTCAAAAATCCACTCCCCCCTTATTGGAATTCATAGATATGTAGCTCAGGGAACCGGAAGCATGGATGAGGGGGCAGCGCCCGTGCGCCCCTAATGCACAGGCCGCCACTGGTCATTGTGCTTCAAGTTCTCCAAGATATGACTTCATAAGGTGCTCCAATAGAAAGTGCTTCTGTGATGCTATTTATGCTTCACAGTGCTGCATGCATTGCTCTGTGCCCAGTGTCACTCACCAGATTCTTTTGACTTTGTGCTTTTCAGCAACAAAGTCTCCAAGGCATGTGGATTTTCCCCACCTGGGTCTTTGCCGGATGATACACAGCACCTCTCCTTCACCACTCCACCAGCAATCTCTTCCAGTCCCTTGGTCTCAACTCTTCATGCCACGTCCACCATGTACAGGAACAGAAGGGGCGCCCTCGCATAGTGTAAAAACATTTTTTTTATTAAAATAAAAAGATCCCTCTAATACATTACACACATTTGTTTAAAGAAAAAACCTTGCGGTAAAACCAGGAAACGTTCTACAGATTGGAAATGATGTCACCCAACATGCACAATGACACTTTGCAAGACAGATATATAATCACCCTTATATTTTTTTTGTGTGTTTAATTTTTTTTGGACTGCACTGGGACATTGGTTGTGCAGATGTTTTGCATACATTTTTGTATTTGTCCATTCAAGGTATATATAGTTCAAATTAGGTTCACGTATACCGCGCTTAGAACTTAGGATAATATGTGCAGCTGCGACAATTAATAGTGCGATAATCCACCATAAGTAAATAAAAATCAAAAAAAGTCGCGCTAAACACCCATATAGAACATAAATTCCTACAAATTCTAAAAACTGATGTATTCAAGGTGCCAATACCTCAAATTCAAATGATATAACAAGTGAACATATAGTGAAGTGCAAAAAATTCCAGTGCAATAAATAAACATATATATAAAAAAACTTATAAATAGCTCAGCAGCCACAGTACAATCCAATGATAGTCTCTTGAACAGAAAAAAAAAAAACAGATAATAGTTCCACAGGCCATTAAAGGTTAAGCAAAATATCGTGGATCAGTGATAGTTCACACAGGGGAAGTGTAAATGAAGACACCCGAAATCCAAGGATTTTCACTTTAAGCTTCGCTACCGCTAAATGCAAACACCTCCAGTGACAAGGGGGGTAAGGATGGACTCTTACCAGAGGATGCGACCCACTATCGCTAGTAAGGGTCAGACACACTAGCAGATACAACCCTCTGCGGGGTATGAACGGCAGTAGGGCGACTCTCCCTATGTCAGATGCATTGCTTCCTGGGGAAGATGTCATATCTGACGAAACATGTAGGGTGGAGTTTACATGCTGACGTCACCACGCCTCATGTGATCCCGTACGGACGGGCTTCGTATTTCTTCTATCTGCCGGCTATTCTTGATGTACCTTACTACGCGAATTTGCACATTACTATTGTGAGTACCTTGTTTTTAGTTTTTTAATAAATATCCTAAGGTGTTACACTATGTTTGCCTCTATTGTTTTTATATGATCCACGGGTGAGAGTCCATTAGCTGACCCCCATTGGGTACAGAATCCAGCTGACCCAAGGAGAGCCGCCTCGCTTATCTGGCACGGAGCCCCGCTGACATAGGGAGAGTCGCCCTACTGCAGTTCATACCCCGCAGAGGGTTGTATCTGCTAGTGTGTCTGACCCTTACTAGCGATAGTGGGTCGCATCCTCTGGTAAGAGTCCATCCTTACCCCCCTTGTCACTGAAGGTGTTTATTTATAAGTTTTTTTATATATATGTTTATTTATTGCACTGGAAATTTTTGCACTTCACTATATGTTCACCTGTTATATCATTTGAATTTGAGGTATTAGCACCTTGAATACATCAGTTTTTAGAATTTGTAGGAATTTATGTTCTATATGGGTGTTTAGCGCGACTTTTTTTTATTTTTAAGGTATATATTGTGTTTGCAACAGCATGATAGAGACAGTGCTGTGAATAGTGATTTACAGCTCTAACAATTGCCTATAGTTCTTAGCTTGGGCTTTTGATGAGCAGCTAGTAGTCCCAGATTATAATTCATGTTCTTAAAACCAGCTCTGTGGTTAAGTTATTATACCAGTTAACTCAATGATATTCTTATTGAATGCGCTCTATACTGATACCCCAGACGTGGGTATCCATAAATGTTCCTGAGTGGAGTACCCCTAGAAGGCACCTGGATAATAGTGTTGGCTGACATGTGGTGGGGCGCTTCTGTAGGTGGTGTACAGGAAGCTGTCTTTTTAAGAGACTATTGTCAGCAACTGGTGTGACCAGAAATGTGTGAACTGCACAGAGAATACCAGACACAACGTAAAGTGAATAAAGTGATTTATAAAAAGAAAGGTAAATGGTAATCAAAAACGCACATCTAATATAACAAACCATGAAATGTAACTAAATAACAAAAAGTAGTGAAACTGCCTAAATAGGTAAAGGGGAATGTCCAAACCGTAAACAAAGCCAGGCCAGGGTCATACACGGGAGATCAGCAGAGGGGGCAGGGAGCAGGACAAGACAGGCACAGGGAGCAGATGCTGGAGAACACGGGGGGAAGATCAGGCTGCAGACAGGGGTCCCAGAGCGGATACAGGATTTCCGGATTGCAGGATACAGGATACAGGATACAGGATTCAGAGGCACATGGAGACAAAACACCAAGGCATCATGCATATGGCAGTCAGGGTTTAAATATCCTTCTTGTAACGAGCATCAGGTGGTGACTCATGGGCCTCTGATTGCTGGGAGACACTCGCTGGTGGACACTGGAGCTGCAGCTCATGGATACAGGAGCCACAGTGCCATCACCAGATGAGCCCCTTACTGACACCCGCTGGTGGACACCGGAAATGCAGCCAATGAATCCCCGAGCCACAACGCCACCCGCTGGAGGGACTATTCCTGACAACTATAGTGGGTAGCTGCAGGGCTGATATGTAATGAGCTATTTCTGTTGACTGGTGTGTAGCATGGGATTAAGTATTGTATATGCCACACACAGTGAAGCAATCAGGGCAGACGACAGGTCCAGATCCACACACTTGGTTGTTAGCAGCTCCAAAAGCTCTGGGTGCTCAGTCTCTCAGCTCTGGTTTTTTTGTCACAGTGTAGTATCTGACAACCTCTGGCAACAGGTCTGTCCTCACTCTGATGTAGGGTTAAGCAGGAAGTCCCCTCTGTGTGGCGCTCTCACGTCTCGCAGCAGGTCCTCCACAGCAAAAAACCCCAGTATCCTGATTTTGCCCGGTAAAGACAGCCTTGACTCTCCTCCTCTGTATTTAGGAATCCTTGCTCTTGAAGTTTAGAGTCCATCTGTCCACCATTCACTTGTATTGAGCTGCCCTTGTATGAAACTACAAGTCCCAGTGCCTTTTGTGGCTGCATCCTCCCCTCTGCTGCTGATTTGACCTGATCCATCATTGCAGGAGGGAGGGGAAGAAGAGAGCAGGGGATGACGACAGATTTCACTCTCATACAGATCCAGACCACAGCCTCCTCACACACACAGCTGCAGTGGTGGCTGGTGCTCTATCAGTCAGGGGGCGGCAGAGAGACCTGACCACAGACCCCCCCTCGTTGCTCCAGCCTACCACCCCACACTAATCCCCCATCACTTGAGCCAGCCACCGCATACCATTGACAACACTGAACACCACCCCCTCCCCCGGTCGCCGGCTTGCCCTCTCACCCACCAGGCCCACATCTCTTTCATGTCATGGCCCTTGCTTCTCCTTTCAGCCAATCGGGTCTTCGGACTCCCAGCCAATGGGGAAGACATTAGTGAATATTAATTCTTAATACTCTGTGCCCCGAGCCCATCCTTTTTGAATTCAATTAGAGCTTCAGGTTGTAATCATGTGCTTCTAAAAAAATAGATTCTATGCGTCTGGTGCCCTGCATGTAGATTAGGGGGCCGGGCACATGGATTGAGGGGGAGGTGCCTGTGTGCCCCTAATGAGCAGCCACCACTGCACAGCTCTACAGCACACTGGCGGAGGGAAAATCTGTATACTCACACCCGCACAGCTCAGGACCCCTGCAGGGGGGCAGATAAGCAGTGGATCTCACAGCCAGTGGCTCCAAAGCTGTTTTCTGATGGCTTACCGCTAACTAGTGCTCTCGACCCAGAGACAGAAGAGGGCAGATTACATGACTGTTCTATTCCATTGTGCTCTACAACTTGTTCCTAAAACAATCATTTGGGGCAACTAGATATAGAGCGCCCAGAAAATGAACGTTTACATAATCTCCTATCCGCAATCATTTTACACTTTTATTTACCTATGTCCACGCATGAAGATGACGAGGTCAATCATTTCAGCGTTTGTTTTTCCAGGACAACAGAACAAATATGAAAAATGGGAGAGCCACAAGGCAAATAGTCTGCAGATGCTGCCAGGTCCCTATAAATATGAAACATGCACAGTGGAAAAATGAGATGATGTTTATAGTACATGAAATGTGTAGCTGGCAATGGGAAGTCCGCTGTTTTCATTGGGATGGGATTAGCATGTCCTGGAATGGACATTGTTATGTTGTGGTCTTCAGATATTTGAGAGATAACAATGTATCTGGCGCTAAAATGTGAGAACCTATCACTGCTCTGTCATTCCTATTTATGACCTCTTCTGATGAACTGTCAAGAAACAATTTCCCTATCTCAGCTGAAATGTTCAGTTTATATCTAGATGGAAGACTGAAGAGAATTGACTTTCAGATTTTCTGGTGACCATCCCTGATCCACTTCATTATATCTCTTCATTACCAATAGTATTGTGTGCTTCACAGTTATTTCAGATAGAAGATGATTGAGCTGTATATTTTTTCTTGAATGGTTACAAAAGTGCTCCGGCACAACATAGCAGTTCAACATTGCATGTACAGCCTATCTCCAGCCCATACAAATCATCTGTTGCACTTCTCATTTTTGTGCCATCGAGCAGACAGCAAGCATGGTAGTTTTAGTTGACCCTGGAAGTGCTAAGTTTGTATATATCAGGGGTGTCAAACTCAATTTCATCTCAGGGCACATCAGCATCAGCCCTCAAAGGGCCAGTTGCATCTGTAAGACTAGATGTTCAGAGCACCCCACTCCCCCATACACCAGATGTCAAGACGATGCCACCATCAAAAGTCAAGAGCCCCCATCCTCCCTTACATCATATTGCACCCCACCCCCCCCCCCCATCCTTACCTTGTGCTGCTGCTGGGAAGACGTTGGAGGGCAGAGCTGGGATGCAGAAAGTGTAGGGTCTGGAGAAGGGCTGGAGTCAGCTGCTGGAGTCTGCTGAATGCTGAGACCAGGGGGAGGCAGAGACAGGGGGTGCTGCAGCTACAGGAGAGGTGCGAGAGCCACATGAAATGGCCCGATGGGCCGGATTCGACCTGTGGGCCTTGTGTTTGACACACGTGCTCTATAGAATATGTTTTAAATTGTTCAATAGTGTAGCAGAGTGCCTTCTTACTCACCATGCTCAGATGCAGGCACAGACCCTATAGCTCCATGTGTTCCTGAACATTCCTGGACATGCCCAAAGAGTCTCAGTTTCCCTCAGGAGCTTAGAGGAGCCAAACCCTTATATGGCAGAAGCAGCTGTGATTTGCAGCTAGGTGAGAGGCCCTCCACCGTCAGAACTGGTATGGGCTTATCTTGATTACTCTTCACAGTAAGAGCTGTGAAAATGTGGAATAGACTCCCTCAAGAGGTGGTTCTGGCCAGCTCAGTAGATTGCTTTAAGAAAGGCATTGATTCCTTCCTAAATGTGTATAACTTAACTGGGTACTAACATTTAGTGCTGCCCCATCCCCATCCATATGGGGCACCACCTCCCTAATCTACGTGCTCAGCCTATAATCTGCGCATGGATTCCAATGGTTTTTTTTTTATTTTTTTAGAAGCATGTGATTAGAGCCTGTGGCTCTAATTGGCTTCAAAAAAGGGTGGGCTCGGGGTTCAGATCACTGTGCCCTGAGCCCACCCAGTTGTGTGACAATAGCGAATTAATATTCACTATTGAAAGCAATAAGTCAGGAGATGGCGCTGTCACTCTAAATTTTAAGTGGGTATATAATGTAAACCTCGTAAGCGTGTAGTATACCATCCACTATAAGGTGCGTAAAAGTCGATAACAGTGTGTTGACCCACCCGAGTCCCGTGTCACTAGACTTGGGGCTCGGGTGGGAAAAAACTTCGGTTAATCTCGGTGTCCGAGATTAGTGTACGAAGATTTTTTTATTTTTTTTTTGGTAACCTTAGGTACGCGTCTAATATCCGACTCGTGCATCTAATCCCTCCACCACGGGGTATACCTACCCCTACCCCGTCGTGATTTACAATCATGGGTCAATTCAATATGTGTAAATCCTTCCTTAGTTACGGAAAGAATTTCGTTAGATGACTCGACCGGTCTTGGTGGAGAACTCCCTCAGATAAGGTGTAAAAGTGTCGAGAATGACACT
>BLSH010205237.1:830710-855685 GCA_018402905.1 Glandirana rugosa
GAGAGGATACACAACAGGAGAATACTACGACTAAAACACTCATAGGTAAAAAAATATATTAGAAATAAATCTATGTTCCCGATTGGAGGGGGTAGATGGAGGTACCGTGTGCCCCCCCTCTCCGCCGGAGCCTCTCGGGCTGGGGCCATGTTCACCCGGAGATGTCCTGTGGAGAACAGCGACAAAGAAAGACAGGAATAGCTGCAAACGAACATGTCAGCCGTTGCATCCCCCCAGGCCGTCATACTGGGCCTTGTGGAGAGGGTTGTGGCCCCATGGGCTACAGCCTACCTAACCGCTCCTTCTGCAAAGGGATCGTATTACTCACATAACATGCCATGCTACCAAGTCGGTATTATTATTGTTTGTCTGACTATTTGTCCTTTTATACTGTGATCTAAATAAAGATTATATAAAAAAATGGATACTCACAAAATCAGCATCATAAGAGGACAACACATAGGAGAGACACAAGGCAGGATAAAAGCGAACGCGTTTCAGGGGCGCACCCCCTTCCGCAGAGTAGCGTAGCTCTGAGGAAGGGGGTGCGCCCCCGAAATGCGTCAGCTTTTATCCTGCCTTGTGTCTCTACTATGTGTTGTCCTCTTATGATGCTGATTTTGTGAGTATCCATTTTTTTTCCCATTAAATTATCTTTGGTAATGCACTAGGTGTGTGCGCATTCCTTTGCCTTCGTTTTTCAGTCACTTTCGGACCACCCCATCCGAGGAGGGCAGCATCCATCTGGTTTTGCATCCATTGGTTTTCCGGTTGTCTGCCATCTTGAGGGACCTTTTAGTGATGAAAATGACCATTTTTTTCTTACAGGGGGAGATTTACTAAGACTGGAGCACTCAGAATC
This sequence comes from Glandirana rugosa, assembly GCA_018402905.1. Classification (NCBI taxonomy): domain Eukaryota; kingdom Metazoa; phylum Chordata; class Amphibia; order Anura; family Ranidae; genus Glandirana; species Glandirana rugosa. The sequence goes on from BLSH010205237.1 coordinate 831,573, forward strand.
TGGTGCATTTGTGCATGGTAACCAATCAGCTTCTAACTTCGGCTTGTTCAATGAAGCTTTGGCATTAAAACCTGGAAGCTGATCGGTTTATACACAGAGTGGCTTAATATTTTGCACAATGCAGTTTTAGTAAATAATGTTTTTTACATCTATACAGAAATGTTTTGCCTTCCATCTACATTTTAAACTGAATGGATTATTTTACTTTACTTTAATGATTATACTGTACCATTTTCATTATTCTGCAGTGCCCGATGTTTGTTTTTTTGCCATCCTGATCCTGTTTTGCATTGTTTCTTCTTACTTTGCCCCTATTTAGTAAACTGCAAGTTACAGTTACTCCCTGTCTGATAATTCAGTCAATTACCCATTCCTAAAAGCCGGCAAACAAGGAATGTGACAGTAAATAAAAAATGACTGACCCATCTGGACTGCCAATTAAAATATTTATTGCACAGTCTGGATTTGTTTTGCGCTCCCATATGCTATGCTTCAATCTATCCTCCAGCAGTCCTGTCTTCTTCATGCAATGCACCGCTCTTGATGTTGATAAATTATTCCATTATACCTATTACCTTCTGAATTGTTCTTTCTATGTTCATCCATAAGTCATGTTTCATCGGCTTTCTGTGCTTTCTGTGTCACTTTAGTAGATGCAAGGGCAGCGAGTTAAAGCCCGACTCCAGCCACAGCTTTTTGTTAATTTTCAACAAAGCGAGCAAGAACCAGAACTTCTGTCAAGTCATTGCTTTTATTTCTTCCCTGTTCTATATAAAGTTTATATTGCGGTGTGTGTGTCCTCACTAGGGAGATTTCCCCTCAGTTCCTATCTCAGTGACACCTGTGTTGCTATGGTTATTTTTAGGGATTTTTATAGTATAATTATAAGAAATATGCATTTTATTTAAATCTATTGTTTTTAGAAGCTAGGCTTCCCATATTCATGTGTTAATGAACCTGTTGGACTAGTTAATGAAGTTCTGGACAGGAAATTATGTTGGAAGGAAGTAGGTGGAGGAAACAAAGGACTTGGACACAGTCATGTACTGAGTACTCCATGAAGCAAGGAGCAGTCTGGAGAGATCTTGGATGCTGGAAGAAGACTTCATCACCTGGAAGAACCAAGTTAAATAACTGTTTAGTGTATACCTATTGCATACATTGTCCATACTTATTTGCTAGGAAGGATAGATAACTTGTGCATGAGTATACTTTATGCATATTTTTGTGATACTCTGTATGTTGTGTATTGTTGTTCCTACAATTGTATGTGCAGCATTTTTGTTTAGTAAAACACATAAAGAACACTTTACGATCGGCCGCCATTATTGTACGGCGGTACTTTGCTGTGGAGTACCATTGTTATGGCAGCAGATATCTGCCACAATGTCAGAATTTTTTTTTTAACAGCGGCAGTCCGCTTTCAGATAAAAGTGGTCTCTGCAGCAGATTCGCTAGATCACTTTTATCGGCGGTGGGAAAGGTGCCCCTCCCCCCCGCTGCTTTCCGGTCTTCTCCGCCGCTTACCGAAGCCATCAGTAGCAGCGGAGACGATCGGGTCCACTCCCCTTAGAGTCTGGATGCTGAGTGAGGGAAAAATGGCCCCCATTTGGCTCCATAACATTGGATGGCAGAAGCGACATCAAATGTCACTTCCGCCCAATGCTCTTAAAGGGGAATTTTTTTTTTTTTTTCAAATTACATTTATTTATTTATTGCATTTTAGTGTAAATGTGAGATCTGAGGTCTTTTTGATCCCAGATCTCACATTTAAGAGGTCCTGTCATGCTTTTTTTTCTATGACAAGGAATGTTTACAAAAGTGACCCCAACATTTTTTTTAAAAGGACAGTGTAAAAATAATAAAAAAAAGTAAAATAAATAAGGAAAAAAAAAATTAAAGCACCCCGTCCCACCGAGCTCGCACACAAAAGCAAACACTTACGTAAGTCCCTCCCGCATATGAAAACGGTGTTCAAAGCACACATGTGAGATATCGCTGCGATTGTTAGAGTGAGAGCAATAATTCTAGCTCTAGACCTCCTCTGTAACTTAAAAATGGTAACCTGCAGAAATTTTTAAACGTCGCTGATGGAGATTTTTAAGTGGCAAAATTTGTCGCCATTCCACGAGCGGGCGCAATTTTGAAGCATGACATGTTGGGTATCAATTTACTCGGCGTAACATTATCTTTTACAATATAGAAAAAAATTGGGCTAACTTTACTGATTCAAAAAAGTGAATTTTTTCCAAAAAAAATTGCGCTTGTAAGACCGCTGCGCAAATACGGTGTGACATAAACAATTGCAACAGCCGCCATTTTATTCTCTAGGATGTTTGAAAAAATATATATATATAATGTTTGGGGGTTCTAATTTTAACTTGTAAACAACAAATCTCAGAAAGAGGTTCGGTCCTTAACCACTTCAATACAAGACGTTTATACCCCCTTCCTGCCCAGACCAATTTTCAGCTTTCAGCACTCTCACATTTTGAATGACAATTACTTTCTCATGCTACACTGTACCCAAACAAAATTTTTATCATTTTGTTCACACAAATAGAGCTTTCTTTTGGTGATATTTAATAATTGCTATGTTTTTTATTTTTTGCAACATAAGTGAAAAGAGTGCGAAAATTTTGAAAAAAAAAAACCTTTTTTTTAGTTTCTGTGATAAAAGTTTGCAAATAAGTAATTTTTGTTCATAAATTTGGGCCAAAACCTATACTGCTACCTATCTTTGGTAAACATGACCCAAATAAGTGTATATTATTTGGTCTGTGTGAAAGTTATAGAGTCTACAAGCTATGGTGCCAATCATTGAAAATTGATCACACCTGATGCACTGATGGCCGATCTCATTTCTCGAGGCCCTGAAATGTCAGGAATGTACAAATACCCCCCAAATTACCCCTTTTTGAAAAGTAGACATTCCAAGGTATTTAGTAAGAGGCATGGCGAGTTTTTGGAAGTTGTACTTTTTTCCCACAATTCTTGGGAAAATTAAGAAATTATTATTATTTATTTTTTTTTTTTTTTGCACAAAATTGTCATAACAAGTTATTTCTCACACACAGCATATGCATACTTCCAATTACACCCCAAAATACATTCTGCAACTCGCCCCGAGTATGGCGATACCACATGTGTGAGACTTTTTCACAGCCTGGCCACATAGAGAGGTCCAACATGCAGGGAGCACCATCATGCATTCTAGGAGCAGAATTTTCACATCTAATTTCCTAACTACCTATTACACTTTTGAAGGCCCTGGAGCACCAGGACAATGGAATTACCCACAAAATGACCCCATTTTGGAAAGAAAACACCCCAACGTATAATCTGTGAGGCATTATGAGTCTTTTGAATGGTTCATTTTTTCCACAAGTCCTCAAAAAACGTAGGAAAGAAAATGAAAACGCTTTTATTTTTACACAAATTGGTCAATTTATAAGATATTTCTAACACATAGCATGTACATAGCAAAAATGAACCCCCAAAATATATTCTGCTACTCGTCCCGAGTATGGTGATACCACATGCGTGAGACCTTTACACAGCCTGCCCACATAGAGAGGTCCAACATGCAGGGAGCACCGTCAGGCATTCTAGGAGCAGAAATTTCACATCTAATTTCCTAACCACCTATTACAATTTTGAAGGCCCTGGAGCACCAGGACAATGAAATTACCCACAAAATGACCCCATTTTGGAAAGCAAACACCTCAACGTATATTCTATGAGGCATTATGAGTGGCCAGTTTATAAGATATTTCTAACACATGGCATGTACATAGCAAAAATTAACCCCCAAAATATATTCTGCTACTCGTTCCGAGTATGACGATACCACATGTGTGAGCCTTTTTCACACCCTGGCCACATGCAGAGCCCGAACATGCAGGGAGCACCGTCAGGTGTTCTAGGAGCCTAAATTATGCATACAATTTAATTCATACCTATCACACTTTTGAAGGCCCTGGAGCACCAGGACAGTGGAATTACCCCCAAAATTACCCCATTTTGGAAAGCAGACACCCGAGGTATATTCTATGAGGCATGGGCTGCAGATAGGTACTCGGTTACTCATATGGGTTGGTGACAGGTACTCGGGTAATCTGAAGGGCAGGTGACAGGTACTCGGGTACTCTGATGGGCTGGTGACAGGTACTCGGGGTACTCTGATGGGCTGGTGATAGGTAGTCGAGTACTCAGATGGGCAGGTGACAGGTACTTGGGTACTCAGATGGGGTGGTGACAGATACTCAGGTGGGTAGGTGACAGGTACTCGGGTACGCTGATGGGCTGGTGACAGGTACTTGGGTACACTGATGGTCTGGTGACAGGTACTCGGGTACTCTAATGGGCAGGTGACTGGTACTCAGGTACTTTGCTGGGCTGGTGACAGGTACTCAGGTTCTCTGATGGGCAGGTGACAGGTACTTGGGTACTCAGATGGGCTGGTGACAGGTACTCTGGTACGCTGATGGTCTGTGACAGGTACTCGGGTACTCTGATGGGCAGGTAACAATTACTCTGGTACTCTGATGGGCAGGTGACAGGTACTCGGGTACTCTGATGGGCAGGTGACAGGTACTTAGGTACTCTGATGGTCTGGTGAAAGGTACTCGGGTACTCTGATGGTCTGGTGACAGGTACTCGGGTACTCTGATGGTCTGGTGACAGGTATTCGGGTACTTTGATGGGTTGGTGACAGGTACTCAGGTACTCTGATGGGTTGGAGACAGGTACTCGGGTACTCAGATGGGTTGGTAACAGGTACTCGGGTACCCTGATGGGATGGTGACAGGTACTCAGGTACTCTGATAGGATGGTGACAGGTACTCGGGTACTCAGATGGGATGGTGACAGGTACTCGGGTACTCAGATGGGTTGGTGACAGGTATTCGGGTACTCAGATGGGTTGGTGACAGGTACTCGGGTACTTTGATGGGCAGGTGACAGGTAGTCGGGTACTTTGATGGACAGGTGACAGGTACTCGGGTACTTTGATGGACAGGTGACAGGTACTCTGATGGGCTGTGACAGGTACTTTGATGGGGTGGGGGCAGGTACTCTGATGGGCTGTGACAGGTACTTTGATGGGGTGGTGACAGGTCCTCTTAATTTAGGGGGGGTGATCAGTGTGCTTGGTGTACACAGTAGGCGGTAACAAGCTGTTACCGCAATCTCCCTCTCACACACGATCGGTGTGTGACAGGGAGAACCTGGTAACAGCTCGTTACCACTGTGTGTTTACATCATGTGACCGGCTGTGATTGGACACAGCCGGTCACGTGGTAAAGAGCCAATTCTATAGGCTCTTTACACTGATCGGAGCTGGGCTTTGTCCGGGGGACAAGCCTCAGTCCCGATCGCCACGTTGCGCGCCCCCGAGGGCGCGCACCAGCGGCGTGCACGTGGAGGTCAGTAGTGACCAGCTGTGATTGCGTCACAGTCGGTCACGTGGTAAAGAGCCAATTTTATTGGCTCTTCACCCCGATCGAGGGGGGGCTGTGTCCCGAGGGACACGATCGATCCGCGACTGCCTCGCTGCGGGCCCGCGGGTGGCGAAAAGGGAAAGAAGTCATATGATGTCTGCCCGGATTGACAAAGGGTTCCTGCCGACGTCATTTTACAATGACTCAGCAAGGAACAGGTTAAGTGGTTAATATACTACAGAGATTGTAATGCTTCCTTGCTTTTACCGCAAAGTAACTTTAACAGACAAAAAGCCAAACACACCGGCACAGAAAATGAGAGGACACTGGTGTCAATGGCAAAGTAAGACACAGAGATCAATAAAAAAAACCATCATCTCCCCACTCTACTAAATACATGTGTTTCTGTATATGTAGTTTCGGTCAGAATGATATCCCATCACTTCCTGTCCATATGACACAGAATCAAAACTCCCCAATGGAGACACAGGCAAGAATAGAAAACTGACCCCTTCTGTACATTTTAAAATCTATGACAGGGGCATCAAAAAGGAACAACAAAAAAGTAATAAAAACCTTAACCACTTCAGTCCCGGAAGGTTTTACCCCCTTAATAAAGAGGCCATTTTTTGCGATACGGCACTGCGTTAATTTAGCTGACAATTGCGTGGTCGTGTGTCACTGTACCCAAATACAATTGATGTCCTTTTTTCCCCAAATAGAGCTTTCTTTTGGTGGCATTTGATCACCTCTGCGTTTTATTTTTTGCGCTATGAACAAAAAAAGAGCGACAATTTTGAAAAAAAAAAACAATATTTTTTACTTTCGGCTATAGAACATATCCAATAAAAAAAATGTAAAAATTTGAATTTCTTCATCAATTTAGGCCAATTAACCCCCTACAGAAGGCACCGGTATATTGACTTTTTTTTTCTCAGCTCCTTGCTGTCTGCTGACAGCAAGTAGTGAGCCGATTGGTCAGTCATAAAAGACTATGTGTGTGCGCTGAACAGGTGCACACACATAGTCTGATTGGCTGCCCTGAGCCAGTGACTGACTGGCTTTGGATGCTGTGGGCGGGGGCGGAACTGTGGTGGACGTGCTGGCTGCGTGCTTACTCACACAGGCGCAGCAGTCCGCCGGGTTTAAGTTCAGATTCCCGCGCAGCAGACCATCCATGAGCCACTCAGCAGACCATCCACTCCATCATACTCTCCACAAGCCAAGCTCTGCACACTGCCAGCATGCTCTCTGCAAGCCGAGCTCTGCACACTGACAGCCTGCTATTAGATGGGGTAAGTGCGGGACTTGTCCCGACTTCGGGGGGGGGGTCTGTCAGTGCCGTGAGCCCCTATCTTGGGCTCTGTATACTGCAATATGGTGACTCTGTATACCCTATCTGGTGACTGTATACCCTATCTGGGGCTCTGTATACTGCTATATGGTGGCTCTGTATACTGCTATCTGGGGCTCTGTATACTGCCATATGGTGACTCTGTATACTGCTATCTGGGGCTCTGTATACTGCAATATTGTGACTCTGTATACTGCTATATGGGGGCTCTGTATACTGTGATATGGTGACTCTGTATACTGCTATATGGTATGGTGACTCTGTATACTGCTATCTAGGGCTCTGTATACTGCTATATGGTGACTCCGTATACTGCTACCTGGGGCTTTGTATACTGCTATCTGGGGCTCTGTATACTGCTATATGATGACTTTGACAACCCTTATCTGGTGACTTTGTATACTGCTATCTTGGGCTCTGTATGCTGCTCTATTGTGACTGTATACTGCTATCTGGGGCTCTGTATACTGCTATATGGTGACTCTGTATAGCCTATCTGGTGACTGTATACCCTATATGGGGCTCTGTATACTTCGATATTGTGACTCTGTATACTGCAATCTGGGGCTCTGTATACTGCTATATGGTGACTCTGTATACTGCTATCTGGGGCTCTGTATACTGCTATCTGGGGCTATGTATGCTGCGATATGGTGACTCTGTATACTGCTATATGGGGGCTCTGTATACTGGGATACGGTGACTCTGTATACTGCTATATGGTATGGTGATTCTGTATACTGCTATCTAGGGCTCTGTATACTGTGATATGGTGACTCTATATACTGCTATATGGTGACTCTGTATACTGCTATGTAGGGCTCTGTATACTGCTATATGATGACTCTGTATACTGCTATCTGGGGCTCTGTATACTGCTATATGGTGACTGTATACTGCTATCTGGGGCTCTGTATACTGCTATATGGTGACTCTGTATACCCCTATCTGGCGAATTTGTATAGAGCTATCTGGGGCTCTGTATACTGCTATATGGTAACTCTGTATACCCTATCTGGCGACTCTGTATATTTCTATATGGTGACCCTGTATACTGCTATCTGGGGCTCTGTATACTGCTATCTGGGGCTCCGTATACTGCTATATGGTGACTTTGTATACTGCTATCTGGGGCTCTACAGTATATACTGCTATCTGGGGCTCTGTATACTGCTATCTGGTGCTCTGTAAGTGTATAGTGCTATCTAGTGACTCTGTATACCCCTATCTGGTGACTCTGTATACCCTATCTGGTGATGCTGGACTGTATACTCCTGACACAAGGGGTGGAAAATATAAGGGGTGGGGCTTATGAGAAGGGGGAGGGGTGAAAAAGGAAGGGCGGGGTCTGGCACCCTCTCATCCTAAAATTTAACCAGCCGCCACTGGGTATACTACAGTTCAGGAGCACTGTGTAATACTCTGGATCTTCAAGTTTTTGATCATATGCTGGTTTATATTTACTCTCTGGTGGGTGTTTTGGCACACCACACTGTCATGGTTGATCTTTGGAAGCTATAAGGGACTTTTTGCCCAATATGATTGCTTGCACGTGGGACTATAACTATGTATGTAATACGTGGACATTCACTAAATACTGTATAGCGCTGCACTTCCTTTGTTATTTTATAGTTCATTGAAGGTTGTATATTCACCTTTATGGGTGCCAACTGCTCATTGAATACCTTATCAGTGCTCACCTGTTTTATTTTGTTTAGTAATAAAATCCTGACAGGGGTGTTAGCATGTGAGTTAGCTCCCACTTTCTGACCAAAGGTCATATCAATGTCCTGGAGCTCCACAACCGGAAGAATCGTCCACCTACTTTTCCTGCCAGTAACATCTTTATCCCAGCACTGACCCAACCCTAACCCAACCCCCATTTTTTTTTTAATAGCAGAGACCCTAAGGAATAAAATGGCGGTCGTTGCAACTTTTTATGTCAAACTGTGTTTGCACAGTACTTTTTCAATCATGTTTTTTGGGGGAAAGAAGCTGTTTCATGAATTGAAAGAAAAACCAAAACACTAAAGTTAGCCCGATTTTTTTTTTTGTATAATGTGAAAGATGATGTTACGCCGAGTAAATAAATACCTAACATGTCACACTTTAAAATTGCGCACACTCGTTTGCAATGGCGCCAAACTTCGGTACTTAAAAATCTCCATAGGCGACGCTTTAAACATTTTTACAAGTTACCTGTTTAGTGTTACAGAGGAGTTATTGCTCTCATTCTAACGTTCGCGGTGATACCTCACATTTGTGGTTTGAACTCCGTTTACATATGTGGGCGGAACGTACGTATGCGTTCACTTCTGCGTGCGAGCACGGAGGGATGGGCGCTTTAAATTTTTTTTTTTATTTATTATTTATTTTATTTTATATTGTGACACTTTCCTTTTACATTTTGTATCACTTTTATTCCTATTACAAGGAAAGTAAACATCTCTTGTAATAGGAATAGGGCATGACAGGTCCTCTTTACAGAGAGATCTGGGGTCAATAAGGCACCACATCTCTCCTCCAGGCTGGAAAGCCTGAGATCAAAAAAAAAAAACAATCTCGGCTTCCCAGTGTTTACATCTGTCAAGGTCGGACGTGACGTCACAATGTCGCGACCGGCCTCAGAAGGTCATAGAGATGAACAGGGGCAATCTGGTCCTCGTCAGCTCTATGGTAAACGGCCACTGCTGGCCAATTAATTCTTCGGGTTGCCGATCGCACGGGCGAGCTGGTAGAAGCACCAGAGGGTGGCCAGAGGGAAAGTCCTGAACAGCCACTATGATTGTGTTTACATGACAGTGAATCGCTGGCAGAAAAAGAAGATATCTGAATGATGCCTGCAGCTGTAGGCATCATTCAGGTAAACCAAATCAAAGTTCACAATGCCATATGACGTCCTTGGGCAGGAAGTGGTTAATGAATTAGCCCAAAATCTAGGTATGTTGATCCCATCTCAATGATGTATATATTATTTATGTAAGTAAAAAAGTGCAAAGTGCTTAAAAATTAATGATATTTTCTTGTGTCCGTAAAAGTCCGTAAATAGAGATTTATAAATAAAACATAGAAATGTAAAATTATAAGAAACCTGTGTATAACCAGAATAAATTGTTAGTGAAAATACAAGTTATGTGTAAGAGGGTGAAATTCCAAAAAATGTAAAATGTGATCCTTAAAAATCCGTAAAAAGTCTGTGAGAAGTCCGTAAAAATCAAGTCTGTCTATATCCAGAAAACATTTGTAAATATCAATAGAAATTTTGATGATCATATTCAATATTTGATTTCACACAAATAAATATATATATAGATGGTTTGCTGATAAAAGGCGTTTTCAAAATTTGCAAAGTGACTTCAGTGCACGATCCTGCTTCTTCTGGTTAAGGTGACTTGTGCTCCCCTCCTGTGCCCACACTTACCAGAATGGAACCAGCTCTGTGACCATAGACTGGGGAGTGTAACAGCCTGTATACGCTCCTGTGTACCCTCCCTTAACCACTTCAGCCCCGGAAGGATTTCCCAGTGGGATGGCGCCCTAAAGGATTTTGGACAGGAACAACCGAATAGGAGCAAAGACCAAAGTACACCTGCAAATCGAGGAAAAGACCCCATTTACCACATGCGGGCTACCCCTGCAGGGGTAAGGAGATTCTGGTAAGTGTGGGCACAGGAGGGGAGCACAAGTCACCTTAACCAGAAGAAGCAGGATCGTGCACTGAAGTCACTTTGCAAATTTTGAAAACGCCTTTTATCAGCAAACCATCTATATATATATTTATTTGTGTGAAATCAAATATTGAATCTGATCATCAAAATTTCTATTGATATTTACAAATGTTTTCTGGATATAGACAGACTTAATTTTTACGGACTTTTTACGGATTTTTAAGGATCACATTTTACATTTTTTGGAATTTCACCCTCTTACACATAACTTGTATTTTCACTGACAATTTATTCTGGTTATACACAGGTTTCTTATAATTTAACATTTCTATGTTTTATTTATAAATCTCTATTTACGGACTTTTACGGACACAAGAAAATATCATTAATTTTTAAGCACTTTGCACTTTTTTACTTACATAAATAATATATACATTATTGAGACAGCGCCAACTCCAATACCACTCTTGTTTATATAATTCTGCTTACCTTGCTTATGCACGGAAAGTTCTGGAGGGCAGCAGTCTCTTTTTTCCTATCTTCTCTTTAAACATATGGTAGTTTACATATCCCAGCGCAGGTAAACCCTTCATAGTCACTTATGTTGATCCCATCACCATTTAAGAGGTGAATCTCCACTGAACTCTTGGATATTTAGCATAGAAAACACCTTTAAATTCCTACTATTGTGCTACAGATGTCTACATAATGTGGCAGATCATTGCCCTGCCAGGGTATAGAAAGAGGTTGTGACCCAGAATTCTCAAAAAGACGTGTTGAGGGGCTACAGGGAGCTTGTGACATGAAGAGGAAAGTGGCATTTCAGGTTCCTCAGTGTTTTCTTAAGTTTGTTTTGGGACCTGGAGCCTAGAGATTTCAAAGTGATCTGGGTGAGATAAAATCTCCAATCCTGGATCCAGGTATTCAGAACGGCCAGCGTCAGTGTTGCCAACCTACCAGATTGAAATTTACGGACACGACACCCAATATTTACTGGCACAAAAACGTTTTTACTGACATTTCCAACATTTACAATATTACAGTTTTAAGCGCACATTTCAGTATTTAGGCTACAAACAAGTACAATATGCAATTAGCAATGTTATTTAAGGTAGATATTAAGGTCAAAAACATATTTCTTATTTTATTATCCATATAGTAGGTAAGTAGCTCAGGACCAGGATTCAGGAGGACAAGAAATGAATGGGTGAATAGAATGGGTGGCACACAAACATGACTTTAACTTTCACAGTGACATTGACGCCACTGTGCAGATGATGATGATGACACCTCACCGTAACAACATGACCCTTCTAAGTCCTCCTGAGTGACAGTGACAGTCTCTCCACGCCAGGTGGTCCCTTTGGCCCCTCCAGTCAAAACAGCACTGACAATCCCGCTCCCGGCTTGCCTTGCTCCCATACCACAGACACATACACAAGGCTCCGGCCACTCAGCTCGGCTCCCTTGCATCACACAACACGCTCAGGCACTGCCTCCACCAGACAGGCCCCCCGCCAGTGCTGCCCAAACACACTGTAGCAGTCACTCGGATGGTCTCTGTCGGCTCCAAACCAGAACTGTGCATGTGCAGTGCTGAACTGAGCGTCACAACCTTATTTTTAACTGTCAATGCGTTCCTTTTACTGGCATTTACTGGCAGGAGAAAAATGCCTGTTTTTCTATTGCCTGTCAGTAATAATACTGGCAGTTGGCAACACTGTCCAGTGTACTGATTGGTCAGGTGTGTGCTGGGCTTTTAGTAACAACCTGAACATGGTTCTGAGCTCCACCCCGGCAGACAGGAAGTCTGGCATAGGAGTGCTCCATGTGGGAGTCAGTGCAGCAAGAGGCTGCTAGCTGTGTCCATGAATTTGTTGAACAGTCTGTATGAGACAGACAAGGGTCTAGAGCAGGGGTGTCAAACTCAATTTCATCATGGGCCGCATCGGCATTTTGGTTGCCTTCAAAGGGCCGGTTGTATCCGTAAGACTAGATGTCCAGAGCACCCCACAATCAGAAGTTTCCCACCCTCCCTTATATCACAGTGCACCCCCGTGCCTTGTTCTGCTTCCAGAAAGAAGCTGGGGGCGAAACTTGGAAGCACAATATGCAGGGTCTGGAGGAGGACCAGGTGTCAGTTGCCAGAGTTTGCTGAATGCTGAGACTAGGAAAAGCAGAGAGGGGTGCTGCAGCTGCACAGAGAGGCACAGGATCTGTAGGAGGAGTTCTGTTCTCCTCTCTTGCCCACTGCTGACACAAGGTGTTGGTGGAGATGAGGAGGTGCTGCAGCTGCAGGAGAGGTGTGAGGGCCACATGAAATGGCCTTGCGGGCCTTGCGTTTGACACATGTGGTCTAGAGAGTAAGGCCAGAGTGGCAGTGCTGCAAGTGAAAGCCAAAAGGGCTGAATGTCGTTTATGTTGATGGCAAAAGAAATGCTGAAAACCCCTGCGAGGGAAACTCATGTTTTGTGTTTGAACTTTCTTTTAATAAAAATGGGCAAACAAAGCCCTTAAAAAGAAGAAACAGCGAGTGGCAGTGTCCTTAAAAGCTCTACATTTGATGCTAGTCCTTACAATACGTAACACCCAATTGTGGGTTGGATCCAGTTATTGGCAATGGTCATGATTTTTCTAAGCCATTACCCTCATCAGAATAACTAGCCTTAGGTGTAAGCTCTGAAATACCCGGTTCCTCCGCTGTACAAGGTTAACATTCTCAGCATCTCAAGTATGTCTAATGATGCTTTTATCCATCATTCAACAAATTCATTAACTCTTACTTCCAATTCTCCTGGGTGATTGAAATTATGAATAATCAAGCATTAAAAGGATTTCATTTTCTTAGAAAGCTATTTTGCTACCAGGAAATAGAATACCGGCACTTCTTGTTCCTTTCAGAAGCGCACAAAAGTGCAGTCCAGGTTAAAGTGCATGGAATGAGTGCAATGTTGAGCAATTATTTTCATTAAGCCAGAATTATTCCATTGAATACGACAGTGATTTACCCTGTGATAATTGTCAGAGCACAAGCCAGCTAGAGTTCAGCAGAGGGAAAGTACTTCTCTTTAACACATAATAAAATAATGGAATGTATGAAATCTTTTCAAGAGGAAAAAAATGTTGGCGTATGGTATGTAGGGGAATATTGTACTTTTATAGAAATTTCTCTCATTTAGGGTCCTTTCACATGCATGGATCGTTCGGGTCCGCCTGTAAGTTTTTCAGGTGGACCCGAACAGGCACCCTATTGTCCTCTATGGAGCAACGGATGTCAGCGGTGACATGTCCTCTGACATCCAATCCATTCTGATCCACTAAACACAGACAGATAGAAACCCTATTTTCCATCCGTCTGGCGGATCAGATCGGATGAACACGGAGAGGCGGTCCATGTTCATCCGATCCCCCATAGAGGAGAGCGGAGCTCTGACAGGTCTGTTTCTGCACGGAGTCATCTGCCGGCTCAGCGGGGATCAATGGATCGATCCCCGCTGAGAAGCGGAGCCCGTCCGCTTGTGTGAAAGGACCCTCAGGTTGATCATAGCCAGTGGTGGTCCATCCATTAGAGGCGCAAGGACACCGCCCCTCTAATCCATGCGCCCAACCCCTAATCTACATGCAGGGCGCCAGACACATGGATTCCAATGGGGTTTTTTTTTTAAAGTACGTGATTAGAGCCAGGGGCTCTAATTGGCTTCAAAAAAGGGTGGGTTCGGGGCGCAGTTGTGAGACAATAGCGAATTAATATTTGCTTTTGTCTTCCTGATTCTCCTCCTGGCCAGTAAGGAAGTGGGTCCTGAGACCTGATTGCCCAGGAAGTCCTAGGACTCCTGGCCAATCGGGTCTCTGGACCCACTTCCTATTCGGGGAGGGAAGGAGAAGCACCCAAATCCCGAGCGGTACAAACAGGGTTTAGGTCTGGAGACATGCTTGGCTAGTCCATCACCTTTACCCTCAGCTTCTTTAGTAAGGCAGTGGTCATCTTGGAGGTGTGTTTGGGGTCGTTATGTTGGAATACTGCCCTGCGGCCCAGTCTCCAAAGGGAGAGGATCATGCTCTGCTTCAGTATGTCACAGTACATCTTGGAATTCACGATTTCCTCAATGAATTGTAGCTCCCAAGTGCCGGAAGCACACGCTTGACACTATGTAAACCAAGTCAGTTTATCTTGATCTCATCAGACCACAGGACATGGTTCCAGTAATCCATGTCCTTAGTCTGCTTGTCTTCAACACACTGTTTGCGGGCTTTCTTGTGCATCATCTTTAGAAGAGGCTTCCTTCTTGGACGACAGCCATGCAGACCAATTTGATGCAGTGTGCGGCGTATGGTCTGAGCACTGACAGGCTGACCCCCCACCCCTTCAACACCTGCAGCAATGCTGGCAGCACTCATACGTCTATTTCCCAAAGACAACCTCTGGATATGATGCTGAGCACGTGCACTCAACTTCTTTGGTCGACCATGGCAAGGCCTGTTCTGAGTGGAACCTGTCCAGTTAAACCGGTGGCCTTTGCCATCATGCTGCAGCTCAGTTTCAGGGTCTTGGCAATCTTTTTATAGCCTAGGCCATCTTTATGTAGAGCAACAATTCTCTTTTTTTCTGATTCTTAGAGAGTTCTTTGCCATTAGGTGCCATGTTGGACTTCCAGTGACCGGTATGAGAGAGTGAGAGCGATAACACCAAATTTAACAAACCTGCTCCCTATTCACACCTGAGACCTTGTAATACTAATGAGTCACAAGACACCGGGGAGGTAAAATGGCTAATTGGGCCCAATTTGGACATTTTCACTTAGGGGTGTACTCACTTTTGTTGCCAGCTGTTTAGACAATGATGTTGAGTTGATGAAAGATAATGAAAATAAATGAAAAAAAAAACTCGTGAAATAACAAACAATATTTATTGATACATATTTGAGTTATTTTGACAACAGAAGTTGACTTAACTTTGAAGTTCAAATGAAAATTGTAAGTCTTGTAACACATGAGCATGTGCAGTATTATTCAACCCCCAGCTTGAGTACCTTGTGGAGCGCCCTTTAGTTTTTATAACTTCTAACAAGCGTTTTCGATAAGTGCTGACAAGCTTCTTACACCTCTCGATTGGAATCTTTGCCCATTCTTCACGTGCAAAAGCCTCTAACTCAGTGATGTTTGATGGCCTCCGTGCTGCAACTGCCTTCTTCAAATCCCACCAAAGATTTTCAATTGGATTTAAATCTGGTGACTGAGAAGGACACTCCAGGAGACTCCAGCATCTTTTCCCCAACCAAGCTTTGGTTGATTTGGAGGTGTGCTTGGGATCATTGTCTTGCTGGAAGATCCAATGATCACCAACGTTTAATTTGTCAACAGAAGGCATCACGTTCTTCTTTAAAATGACCTGGTATTTCTGGGAATCCATGATGCCAGGTACACAATCAAGATTGCCCATTCCTGCCGCAGAAAAACAGCCCCACATCATTATTGACCAACCTCCGTGCTTGACAGTGGGGATGGTATTCTTCTGGTCATAAGCCTGATCTTTTGCATGCCAGACATACCGCTGGTCCATATGTCCAAAAAGTTCCAATTTTGTTTCATCAGTCTCCCAGAACTCTGTAGTTTTGTCCAAATTCCTCCTGGCATATTCTAGTCGACTCCTGATGTTCCTTGAGGTCAAAAGTGGAGTGCGTCTTGGGGTCCGGCCATGAAGTCCTTGATTATTCAGTGCACGTCTTATAGTTGCCACTGAAGCACTTGTAGCAGCCTTCATCATGTCATCATGTAGCTGTCTTGCAGTCACACGGGGGTTTTTCTTAGCTGCCCTGACTAAGTTGCTAAGGGCCCTTGATGAAATTGTGAGCTTTCTTCCACGGCCAGGCAGGTTTGCAGCTGTTCCATAAGTTTTAAACTTCCTTATAATGCTCCCAATGGTGTCTCTTGGAATGTTAAATCTTTTGGAAATCTTCTTATACCCAAGGCCCTTCAGATGTGATGAAATAATCTCCTCTCTCAGCTTTTGTGGAAGCTCCTTTGTCTTTCCCATGATTGCAACTCACCTTGAACACCTTCATGGTCGGGGTTTATATATGCATCACAGCTGAAGCAAATGAATGATCGTTATAGAGTTCCCAAAGGCTTAATGATGTTTCAGCTCCACTTCAGGCCATAAGAACTGTCAGAAAGCTTTAGAAACAACAATATTATATAGGGGTTGAATAATTGTGACATGGTGATCTTAACAAAATAAACTGTTACACACAAATACTACATCATACATTTTCTGTGTTGATTTTATGTATCACTAAACTCAATAAGAAGCCATCCAAAACAGAATCCTGCACTTTGAAAAGATTTTTATTTATAAATCCTTAAAACTCTTTAGGGGTTGAATATTTCTAATTGCAAGTATATATATATATATATATATACTGTATATATATATATATATATATATATATATATATATATATATATATACACAGCTTATTGAGTGTACATTATATATCAGTGCATTCGGGGGTGTACGGTACATAGTACACTTGACATGGTGTATTAAAATATATACAGTCTAATATACTGTATATATATATATATATATATACACAGCGTATTGAGTGTACACTATATATCAGTGCATTTGAGGTTGTACGTACGGTATATAGCACACTGGTGTCTTAAAATATATACAGTCTAGTATATATATATATATATATATATATATATATATATTCACAGAGTATTGAATGTACACTATATATCAGTGCATTCGGGGGTGTACGTACGGTATATAGTACACTTGACATGGTGTATTAAAATATATACAGTCTAGTATATATATATATATATATATATATATATATATATCACACAATTGGGTGAATCACCTCTCTTGGACATTCAGACACTTCTAGGAGATGTGTCACGGAGGACTCCTATTCTCACCACGGATATGTATAAAATTAAACATCGGGACATGCTTCTCCTTTTGCAAATTCCTTTACTGGATACCTTCAATTACAAGCAATTCCAGAGAAACTGTACAGTTCGGACATGTCCTTCATCAAGCTGTGTGCAAATCCCATTATCCCATATTCCCCTTATATCCCACATTCCAGGGCGGAGCCACACAGGTGCATCACATCAATCAGTTGCTCATCCCAATTTAACCCCTATACACCTCTATTTTCAAACCTCTATGGATTTATACAAAAAGTTTTTTGGAAGAAGCAAAACTGAAATAATTAACATATATAATCATGAATTACATGAAGATTACAGGGGATCCATAATCCTTTGTTTCCTATTGTTTATTTTACCATTATTCTTCTATAGTTTGTCTCTTCCTTTCTTTTCTTTATAAATTCTCTTCCTCCCTGTAAACATAGATATAGCAAACATGTTTATCCAATTAGGGGTAAAAAAACAGGTTTGCCAGTACCACAACATTTCCAAGAGATGGAACACAAAGATTCAGACTTACGATTTATGATTTTGGAACAAGTTGGCAAAGACAGAAGGGGTGGTGACAGGATTCTAAGATTGAAACAGAAGGAAGTATGGTGGGTAAATAGGCTACAAACGCTATTTCCTGATGGGCAAACAGGGATTATGACTTGTATTTATTCTTATAAGGAGGTCAATTGAAATTGGATACAACATGATTGCTATATCTATGTTTACAGGGAGGAAGAGATGAGGAGGGAAGGGATGATAAGGAGACGGACTGTACTTGGGTGCCTGAAAGAAGAGAGGAGGAAAGTGAGGAGGAGGAGGCACAACTCCAACGAGACAGGATGTCCTCCAGGGGCCAGCTTAAGGGCAGCTACCCAATTGCATCAGACCACAGAGCTCCACAGGTGCAGGCGCTGCTTGCTCCCCGCTGACTTTCAAAAGTTCTTTGATGTTGACATTTTTCAACACATGTGCAGTAGATCGCACCGTTGCCATTTATGTCTGAAGCGGGTCAAGCGCGGCCAGAACTCCAGCCGCTTGGGCACTACTGTCTTGACAAGACATATGACGACCAGCCATGCAGTCCGTTGGCAACAGCACCTGAAAAACACACACCAGAAAAAAAGGCGGACTTCTCCTTGCTCCTCATCTGGGATCTCAACCCCTTGTATACCTCCAGTCCTCTCCAAAACCTGCACTGAGAGGAATGAAGGCTTAGCAATGAGTGCCACAATCTGCTAGCAGTACACCACCAGATGAATTCAGCAGGCTTGTGCTTGAGTTAGTCTGTCTTGGGGACAGTAGCCACACTGGGGCAGAGATTCTGTCAGCTCTGCGGGGACATTCAGCGGGAATTCAACCTGCCCACCAACCGCCTCATTTGTGACATGCCCACCAGGTGGAATTCAACATTGGAAATGCTGCAGCAGCTGCACGCACAGCAGAGGGCCATCAATGAGTACCTCTGCGAGCATGACACCAGGACAGGCTCAGGGGAGCTTGGCTTCTTTTCACCATGTCAGTGGCTACTGATCAAGGATGCATGCACTGTCCTGTCACCATTTGAGGAGGCCACAAGGATGGTGATGACAATGCATGCATCAGTGACACTGTCCCACTAATATTCCTTCTGGAGCACACGATATGTGGGATCATGGACAGGGCACTTGAGGCAGAACAGCGGGAGGAGGAGGAATCTTTTCCTCTCAAGGCCTCCTTTATCCAGAGCCAGAGAGCATTCCTGCAGAGCCACCAAACACACAGGAGGAGGAGGATTGTGTCAGCATGGATGTGGAGGATAACATGCAGCAGTCTTCAAGGGATCATGGTTTTCAGTCCCCAGAAACCCAAGGAGTTATACGTGACTGGGAGGAGGTAGTTCCTGATAATGTCATCCTCAGTGACAGAGGACACTCATGCCTCCTCAAACTTACACTGCATGGGTTCTCTGATTCTGAAAAGCCTGTGAAAAGACCCTAGGATTTGTGGTATCAAGGAGAGGGATCATTACTGGCTGGCAACCCTTCTTGATTCACGTTACAAGGGTAAAGTTGCAGAGCTCATCCTGCCTGCGCAGAGGGAGCAGAGGATGAAACATCTTCAGGATACCTTGAAGAAAAGTTTGTGCTATGCCTTTCCAGACCCTGGGAGGCTACCATGTCTTGATGCTGGACAACCTGTTTCTAAAGCGTCGTTCATTCAGAGGCAGAGCGGTGGAGAAGGTGGTCGGCTGACTGATGCCTTTAAAAAAAATTTCAGTCCTCAGCGCCCAGGCCTGAAGCAACCATCGTCAGCGTCTGCATTATATGGTGCAGGAATATCTAGGGGCAAGAGCAGACTTGGAGACCTTTCCAACTGAGCATCCACTCATCCACTAAGTTACTGAGTCTTGAGGATGGACCACTGGCCGGAGCTTGCTGAATATGCAATTGAGCTACTGGCCTGTCCTGCACCCAGCGTGCTTTCTGAACAGACATTCAGTGCAGCTGGAGGGTTTGTAACAGATCAAAGAGTGCGTCTGTTCACAGACTCGGTTGATAGGCTCACATTTATAAAAATTAATCAGTCCTGGATCAGCAGTTATCAAGCCCCTGATGCTGATGCAACTGATTCAATTTGCTAGGGATCTGGGATCCCTTTAAGACTGCCACTGCTCCTATTCCTCCTATCCATAATCCAGAACGATATTTTGTATTTAGGGCATCTCCAACACCCAAGGCTCAATTTTTCTGCACCTGGTTTACAGGGGCATGCCATAACAATTTTTAAATTAATTTACATCAGCAGGTGTCAGTAAAAAGGACTTTGCCAGTGTTCCTGGCCGTTTCCGGGTGGTGCGCGCGCATCCGTGTGCGCTCGCGCGCTCCCGTGCGCGTGCGCGCGCCTGTGCGCGCGCACGCGCCGGAAACGGCGCCAAATGGTGCCTATTTAAACCCTGGACATCCTGCACCAAGTTGCTGCTTGTTCTACAGCGTTCCAGACCTGTGAGCCTCAGCTCCCTACCTGTTCCTGTGTTTTCACCTGTTTCCTGTCTACCCGGCTTGCTTTGACCTGTTGTCCGCTACCTGCATCGACCCCGGCTATCCACGACCATCCGTTTGTCTACTCCTCTGTACCTCCGCTGCCCGCCCGTTAACGAACCTTGCCTGAACTTGACGATCCGCTTGCTTAACCCCTTTTGTACCTTTCTGCCTGCACGTTGCCAACCCTGCTTGTACGACCATTCTCCTGTTTGCACGACCTGCTGGAATCTCACTACAACATCTGTGACCATCCAGCCCTCGTGCCATCCCGCACTCTCGGGCCTCTGTCTACACTACCAGGGGTCCTTGAATCGGGTGCGCAAGAGCGGTTGTTCCCTGCACAAGACAGACTCCACCGTCAGGTACGTAACAGCAGGACCCGTTCCTGCGCCCAACAAGAGTACTGCCAAGGGGTTACAGTGTTCTGGCGCCACCAACACCCAAGGCTTAATTTTTCAGAACCTGTTTGAATGGGGCATGTCATCACAATTTTTAAACTAATTTACAACAGCAGGGCCTGTTCCTGTGCCCAATAAGAGTACTGCAAGGGGTTACAGTGCTCGGGCACCGCCAACACCCAAGGCCCAATTTTTCAGCACCTGTTTGACTGGGGCATGTCATAACAATTTTTAAAATAATTTACAACAGCGGGGCCCGCACAAAAATTAAAAAAAAAATTGTGTAGGGTTCCCCCCCAAAGTCCGTAACAGACCCTTCAGGTCTGGTATGGATTTTAAGGGGAACCCCGTCCAAAATAAAAAAAATGCGCAGGGGTCCCCCCAAAGTCCATACCAGGCCCTTCAGGTCTGGTATGGATTTTAAGGGGAACCCAGCGCCAAAGTTAAAAAAAAAAATAATCCTTACATTTTGTGCCTTCTCTGACTGCAGGATATTTGATTAAGCTCAATGGGAAGATTGGAAATGTACATTGGATAGAGTTGATAAAGAAAGGTTAAAGCGAAAGTGAATATCTCTAGTGATCAATCCCCATTATCTAACTCTGCATTCAGTTTAAGACTATATTTTATAATCCTTCATTGTGACTTTAACTGTTATTAGTGCGGTTGAAAAAGTGAGTTTCTGCTTTAAAGTTTGTCCTTTGCAAATAAGTAAATATCTTGACCTTAAAAGTTGGTGTGGTCTCAATTAATATATCAGTGTGAACTAACAATTACATTGCAATATGAGCGGACCCAGAGTCTCAGGGGTGATGGAGGACTCTCAGAGTGTTGGAGACCAAGGGGGAATTGATTTCTTAAGCAACTCTCAAGAGGGCAGCGCTGCACATATATGCACACAATCATAGATGACCATGGCATGCACGGTTACACACGGTGACATCACTAGATGTAGGCCACAGGCCGCAATCTGGCTGACAAGGTACACAGGTCTCCCCTGATCGATCACGCCGTCCCAAGAGACTGGAGCCAACTCCTCCCCTCACTTAAATATTTTCTCCCACAAAGCACTGTTCCTCCGAAGAGCCTTTACTTACAGCATTGCACACTGGGAAATGAAGTCCTTCCTCTGCAGGGTACAATGACAAGTTCCCTCTGTGACACTACAGATCCCACAAGGCAGCATTTCTCACATGACCATTACATTTAACAAACTCATCACTAGGGGAAAACTTCATAGCATCCCTAGGCAATAATGTCTCTATGTTAAAGGAGCACTTTTGAACTCCTGGCTACATATGATTACAGAGGAATCAGTGAGCTTTGGCTTAGGAGAAGTTTGTTTTATATACTTTTTTTATTTGGTATAGACATAATTTTAACTATTTGTAATCTTAATAAAATCTAATTTTAACCACTTCAGCCCCGGAAGGATTTCACACTTTAGGACCAGAACACTTGCGATTTGGCACTGCGTCGCTTTAACTGACAATTGTCGTGCGACGTTGTACCCAAATGAAATTTGCGTCCTTTTTTTCCCACAAATAGAGCTTTCTTTTAGTGGCATTTGATCCCCTCTGCATCATTTCTGATCGCCGATATAAATAAAAAAAGAGCAACATTTTTTTCATTGGTTTTGGCCGATTTATATTCTTCCTCATATTTTGGTTAACAAAAATTGCAATCGGCGTTTATTGATAGGTTTGCGTAAAAGTTGCCGCGTTTGCAAATCATGAGAATTCATTTATAAGGTTTTTATTTTTTCTTTATTTTTTACTAGTAATGGCGATTTTTAGCAGTACTGCGATATTGCGGCAGACATATCGGACCATTTTGACTCTTTTTTTGGACCATTGGCATTTATACAGCGATCAGTGCTAGAAAAATGCACTGATTACTGTGTAAATGCCATTGGCAATAAAGGGGTTAACCTGGAGGGGGCACTCTAAGGGTTAACTGTGTTCCCTCAGTGTTTTCTAACTGTATGGGGGCTGGGCTGGAAGGGGGAGGGGAGTGATCACGGCTTCCATGTACAGGAAGCATGTGATCACAGCCCTTCCCCGTCTATGAGAATGGAGATCCATGTTTACATACAGGGACCTCCGTTCTCTCACTGCGGGGGAGCCATCGTGGGTAGACGGCGGCAATCGAGTTTGCCGTACCCGCTCCCTGGCCCCCCAGAACACAGTGAGCGCGCCCTCGCGCCTCCGCAATGCTAGTTATCGCAGCCACCGTCCTGTGACGCAGGTTTGCGATAACGAACCACTTTGCCGCCGTCACGCTGCGGCGGGCGGTCAGCAAGTGGTTAAATATCACATTGTAAGATCTATTATTCTAGGAGGAGGTTTTAGCATCTTTAAAGTTCCAATATTTTGTAGTTTTTGTTGTATAATGCTTTTCGGGATGTGGTGCTGATGGTCAACTGAATTACTTTACTATATTGATATTCAATATGGAGTTGGCCCACCCTTTGCAGCTATAACAGTCGGGTCCGTACCGAACTTTGGGGTGTCCGGGACCCGGAGCCGAACCCGGACTTTTCAAAAAAAGTCCGGGTTCGGGTCCAGGGTTCTGGTAATTTTACTAAAAGTTCTGAAAATTGCTGTAAAAAAGTCCAGGAAAGTCCTAGAGGTCTACAAAAGGAAGGAAAATGGGGTTAAGGGTGGGACAAGTGCCCTACAAAGAAATGGGGACAGGGAAATAACTAAAAGCATTTTTAAAAAAATAATTTCATAAAAAAATCTAAAATGGAGGTGGATGTGGACCATCTTCAAACTGTGTCTGAAAAGTATTAATTAACGGTAGAAGCCATATCACCGTTCAAACTGTGTCAAAAAAGTATAAACAAGCCGGCAGAACCCATATCACTGTTCTGCAAACATCTGGAAACTGTGTGTAACACTTTAACTAAAACTGGGAGAAACCATACTACTGTTCTGCAAACATCTGGAAACTGTATGTAACACTTTAACTAAAACCGGGCAAACCCATATCACTGTTCTGCAAACATCTGGAAACTGTGTGTGACACTTTAACTAAAACCGGGACAAACTGTTCTGCAAACATCTGGAAACTGTGTGTAACACTTTAACTAGAACCGGGCGAACCCATATCACTGTTCTGAAAACATCTGGAAACTGTGTGTAACACTTTAACTAAAACCGGGCGAACCCATATCACTGTTCTGCAAACATCTGGAAACTGTGAATTTCACAATGTGTGTCAAAGGTCTACAAACGTCTTGTCACTATACCCAAGACGGCCGAACAAATATGAAAAAACTGTGT
>BLSH010205237.1:867687-879852 GCA_018402905.1 Glandirana rugosa
AATTTTCAATGATTGGCACCATAGCTTGTAGACTCTATAACTTTCACAAGGACCAAATAATATACACTTATTTGGGTTATTTTTACCAAAGATAGGTAGCAGTATAAATTTTGGCCAAAATTTACAAAGAAAAATTACTAATTTGCAAAATTTTATGACCGAAACAAAGAAAAAGGCATTTTTTCAAAAAAATTTCAATCTTTTTTTATTTATAGCACAAAAAATAAACCCCCTCCTAGTGATTAAATACCACCAAAAGAAAGCTCTATTTGTGTGAAAAAAAGGACGCAAATTTCATGTGGGTACCGTGTTGCATGACTGAGTAATTGTCATTCAAAGTGTGATAGCGCTGAAAGCTGAAAAATGGCCTGGACAGGAAGGGGGTTTTCGTGCCAGGTACTGTTGTGGTTAATACTGTAACCTTGGATAAATTTGTATTCCTTACGTTCACTAACAGCCAAATTTGAAAGGAAATTCCAATACTTATAATTTAATAGTTAGTAATAATTAGTAGTTAGTTATTTCAGATTTTCAAATTTTCAGGTTTTAGAATTTTCGGATTTTTGTTTTTATTTTCGGATTTTTGTTGTTTTGAATTTTCAGATTTTCCTTCTTGTTTTCCGATTTTCGAATTTTCGATTTTTGGATTTTCGAATTTGCGAATTTTCAAATTTCGAATTTTCAGATTTATGAATTTCCGAATTTACAAATTTTGAATTTTCGGACGTTCTGATATTTCCGAATTAACTAATTTGTCGAAATTCGTTAAAAAACTAATTCGGAAGGAAAGAATTTCACATATCTACTGGATGGCAAAACTTCAAAAGTCAGGCTTACCTATTTCAGACATGTAATACGATTGAACTCACTTGAGAAGGTAATTATGCTTGGGCTATTTAGCGGGAAAGGAAGCTAGGCTGTCAAAGGTTATGAAGGTTTAGATACCATAAAAGCCAAAATAAGCCAGAATATGAAACTAAAAGAAGCAGTACAAGAGAACTGACCCATAGAACTACCAAGAGTCAACGAGAGTGGATGCCATCGTCATCATCATCACAGTTTTTTCCCCTTTGTAGCCTTGCACCCTGGCACGTCAGTATTGTTATTGAGTGTTATTGAGTGTTGATTACAAAATGCATTGGCTCTACCTCTGGTGCCTATTAAACTGCACAGTTATATTTGTTTTCCCTGGACAACTATAAAGGTCCTTTCATTCATTCATTCATTTAATTTCTTACTTTTTGCTAAAATACAAAAAAAAAATAAAAAAACATTTTTTTCATCGGTTTTGGCCGATTTATATTCTTCCTCATATTTTTGGTAAAAAAAAATCGCAATCTGCAATTATTGATTGGTTTGCGCAAAAGTTGCCATGTTTGCAAACCATGAGAATTAATTTATGGGGTTTTTATTATTTTTATTTTTTTTTTACTAGTAATGGCGGCAATCTGCGATTTTTATCGGTACTGCGATATTGCGGTGGACATGTCGGACCATTTTGACACTTTTTTGGGACCATTGGCATTTATACAGCGATCAGTGCTATAAAAATAAACTGATTACTGTGTAAATGCCATTAGCAGTGAAGGGGTTAACCTGCAGGGGGCGCTCTAAGGGTTAACTGTGTTCCCTCAGTGTGTTCTAACTGTATGTGGGCTGGGCTAGCAGGGGGAGAGGAGTGATCACGGCTTCTATATACAGGAAGCCTGGGATCATCGCCCTTCCCCCTCTGTCAGAATGGAGATCCGTGCTTACTTACACAGACCTCCTTTCTTTCACTGTGGAGGGGCCATCTCGAGTAGCCGGCAGCGATCGAGTCCACCCTACCCACTCCCTGGCCCCTCTGGAACACAGTGAGCACGCGAGTGCGCCTCCGGCGGCGCGCACTCACAGTGTGGGATCTCGCAGCTATACCATGATATGATGGCGGTTTGCGATATCGTGCCATCTTGTTGCCGTCAGACGCCGGTCGGCAAGTGGTTAAAAGAGAAGTTTAGGTTTATTTTCTTTTTTGAGAAATCATACTTACTTAGGTGGATCCAGCATTGGTGATGCTGGATCTGTCCTCCCCGGCTCTAAGGCTAAGAACTGGGCAATCAAAGACCGCTGATTGCTCAGTTCTCCATGCTCCACGAGCAGGGAGCTGGTGACTGTCAGTCAATGGCTCGCTCTCTGCCTCGCCCCCCCCCTTGCTGACTGGTGCACTGGGCTGTGGAGGGGGGGAGGGAGCAGCTGGCTCAGGCTTTAGCGGCTTGCTGAGAGGCTGAGCCTATGGTTGCCACCTCACCCCTTTAAAACCGAACACATATGAATTACACAGGTTCTGTGGCTGATTAAGGTGGTAAAAAACTCACTTGGTGCCTCATCTACATTACATTGGCCTCAGAATCTGTTTAATTCATATGTGTTCAGGTTTAAGAGGGTGAGGTGGCAACCCTAGCTGAGCCAGGTGCCAGTCCAGGCATCTGGGTGGATCCCAACCATATGGTGCGATGTTTCCCTAGCCTCTACCTGCTCAGTGACGTCAGCCGATAGCGACCTTCAGCCCGCTGTCTGCTGAAAATGGGTCACAGGAGTGCAAAATGAACTGCACCCCTGTGATCCACAGAAGTCCAGCCAAATGAGCTTTGGCTGTACTTCTCCTTTAACTAAATTTTGGCTGTGAAATCAAATTCTGCAAAATCACTCGTTTGGTCTCTCCTAAAAGTGGAGATAAGCTCAGGTGTCTTCTGAAATCAAATCTGCCCAAACCTCCACTTCACACTATTTTCTAATCCGATGGGCTGGTAATTTCCTGAGGAGTGGGTTGCTGGTGACGTCAGTGCCCTTATATGAACACATTGCCCATATTTAGTCAAATGAGAATAAAGAAACCACTGCTCCAGGTGAGATGATCAGGCAAAGTGGAACCTCCAACGAGTGCTAGCTCCGGCTTGCCTCCGTGCACGGCTGGATCAAAAAAAGTGACAGCTGCACCTTGTGAAATTCCAATGCCGTTTATTAAAAGCACCGCAAAACCATAGCAGGACACCACGGGAAAGATACATGTAGACGCGTTTCACACTAAACGTAGTGCTTACTCATTACCAAGGCAATGGAACTTCACGTGGTGCAGCTGTCACTTTCTTTGATGCGCCAATATTTAGTCGATGACATTAAATAAATATGGGCGCGTGTCCATATAAGGGCACTGACATCACCAGCATCCCGCCCTTCTGTTTGCATGTTTTGCGGGTAGAGTTGAGCGAACTGTAAAGTTCGGGTTCGTACCGAACTTTGTGTGTCCGTGTCCCGAATCCGAACCCGAACGTTTGAGAAAAACGTTCGGGTTCTGGGTTCTGGTATTTTATCACGCATGTTGAATAGCTGCAGGGCAGCCAATCAACAAGCGTTTCACTGGTTTTCCCTAGAAGCCATCACAGCCATGCCTACTAATGGCATGGCTGTGATTGGCCAGTGCATCATGTGACCCAGCCTCTATATGAGGCTGGAGTCATAGTGCTGCATGTCACATGCTGTCAGGTTAGTGTAGGGAGAGGATGCTGCCGGCGCTGTGAGGGACAGATTGCAGTGATAATAACTAGGTAGAGATTACTACTACTGCTGTGAGGGACAGATTGTAGATCTATAACATCTCATCCTGCATTACAGAATGATCTCTCATCCTGCATTACAGAACGATCTGATACTGGACTAGGTAGAGATTACTACTGCTTTGAGGGACAGATTGCAGATGTAATAACATCTCACATTTTTCTCCCTTTGCAGCCCTCTAGCACTTTCCAGGACTTTCTTACAGTCATTTTTGTGCCGAAAAGTTTGGGTCCCCATTGACTTCAATGGGGTTCGGGGTCTGGGGTAAAGTTCGAATAACTTTCGGTACCGAACTCGAACGTTTCCGGAAAGTTCGGCCGAACCCGAACGTCCAGGTGTTCGCTCAACTCTAGTTGCAGGACGGGGAATAACCCAGCCCACAGCTTCATTGGTTTATAGAAAACAGAGAGAAGAAGAGGTTCAGATAGAGATGAGTTCTGAGGAAGCCCAAGCTCAACTAATCAGATGGTTCTATTGTTCTGCTTGAAATGTTGTTTTCAGGCTATCTGAGAACACAATGCTGATTGGCTTCCAGTACATTCCCCTTCCAGCCTTGAAAACCCACTAACATCAGCCATGTTATATTTCAGTCTTCTGATTGAATGCCAGAGTGCCAGCCACCACATGCCATGCAGGACCTGGAAATAACAGGTCCCTTGGGCAAGTGAGGTTTGCACATGTAATATATAACCATGCAGCTGATCTCATTAGACAACTGTGCGATCAGTCAACCAAAAGTAACCCATACACCTGAAGCCCAACACATATAAAGCACAGTTGTAAAGCAAAGCTTTCAATTTTTATCATAACAAGAAACAAATTTAACCTAAACTGCTTCGAATGGAGACTTTTTTTATTTTATTTCATTAAATATGAATAAAATGACGGCGGTTATGCAATGTGATGCGAGCTCTGCGCCACGCTGTGATAATAGTCTGCTTTAGAATTCAGTGTTTAATGTGGTGTGAATCCTCCAGCTTTCTGAATGCAGTCAAACAATTAGTTATACGGCGATCTGTGCTCTATAGATATAGACATAAGCTGCATCATTTATGAAGTCAGGCAGCAGAAGACGCCAGTCATTGCCAATTAACAGAATTATAAAGTACCGCTAACCGCATGGATGGTGGAGGAATTTCTAAGGCTCTGCTGGACTCCTTTGGAAAAAAAAAAAAGCAAATGCAAAAGTAATAATAACAACAACATAAAAAAACTATTCATAGCAGTGGACAAGGTCAACGTCATGTGCCTAGCGCCCAACTGTCCCGGATTTCGAGGGACTGTCCCTGATTTGGAACAAAGTCCCTCTTTCCTCTTCATTTGTCCCTCATTTTGGACTGATATAAAGCAATATATAAAGGAATAGAAGTGGTAAAAAAAAAGCATTTGTGGGTTTAACTAATAATTAAAAAAAAAAAAAAATTCTCCTTTAAGGGGGCGTGGCAGGGGGTGTGTCTTATGCCTACATACTTTTGCTAATAGGTGTCCCTCGTTCCCATCTCAGAAAGTTGGAAGGTAGGCATATGGAATAGCAATGTCTTCTGATTGTGCTCGGTCTTATCTGAAAAACTGTTTTCCCTTAGGCTACGTTCACACGGGGGCAACTTGCGCTCCGACTTAAGTCACCTCAAATCGCTTGACATCTAAAATCCCATTGAAATGAATGGGAGCCTTCTTAATCTACGCTACTGAGTCGCTCCAACTTCAAAAAAAGGTTCCTGTGTGACTTCAAGGCAACTTCTATCCGACTTGTGCCCATGGAAGTAAATGGAAGTCGCCTCCAAGTCAGATTCCCCATCTTAATCCAAGCGACTTTACAGTGAAAAGAATAGAATTTTATTTGGGGCAAGCCCCTCCCTCCCTTCTCTGATTGGCCACTGGCATAAGTCGTGTTGGAAGTCGCCTGAAGTCACGCTGAAGTCGCGCTGCAATTGCCTAGCAAAGTCGCGCCGAAGTCGGATCGCCCCTGTGTGAACGGAGCCTTAGAGCCCGTTCACACGAGGGCGACTTGCGCACAACTTGAGTCGCCTCCATCGGCCCAAGTCGCTTACATCAGAAATCCCATTGAAGTGAATGGGAGCCGTATTAATGTACACTACTGAAGTCTCTCTGATTTCAGAAAAGTTTCCTGTACTACTTCAAGGCGACTTCTATCCGACTTGCGCCCATAGAATTCAATAGAAGTTGCCTCCAAGTCAGATCCCCCATCTACATGGAAGCAAATTTACAATGAAAAGAAAAGAATTTACCCTGGGCAACCCCCTCCCTCCCTTCTCTGATTGGCCACAGGCAAAATCACCTGGCACAAAGTCGCGCTGAAAGTCGCCAAGCAAGGATCACCCCTGTGTGAATCAAGCCTAAGCCACCTACTCCTAATTCATCAGAAAATGTTTTTTTACAGAAAGAAATTACAAATTGTTTGTCTCAGGAAGGGTGCCGGCATTGTCCTGCCCTGCTGCCCAAGCACTGCTCAATACTTTCCCGCTCTCCAAGCATCACCCCTCCACCCCCCTTTTTTTAACCCTTTCGATCACATGGCCATTTTAGGTTTTTTTTTTTTTTGCATGCGTGTGAAAATGCACCTTTTAGACCTGAAGATTAGTTAAAGTGTTACTAAACCCAGGACCCTGCATTCACTATATCGGGTCTCCCACAGTACACAGAACATGGAAATGCAATTATTTTAGTAAATGTAAACTGCTAAATACCTTTTCTCATCTGCAGTATATAGCAGGCGCGTGACTTCTATATCAGTGTCTGGTTAAAGCTTGTAGGAGGAGTTTTCATTCTCCTTTCACTGTCCTATGAGACTGCAGGGTTCCTGACCCTCTGTCTGGACAGTGCTGATTGGTCTGTGCTGATCACATGCACCCTCTCATGAAAAGAAAAACTCCCTAGCAATACACACCAAACTGAGCATGTGCAGAGTGCCCCCAAGGCTCTGTAAATATCAGGAGATGGATTGGAGTCAGTGGAAGAAGGGGAAGATCAGAGAAAACAGGATCGAAAAGCCTTTTTACAAAATGCAGAGGATTAACCCCTTAGGTTCCACAGTGAGGATGTTTACCACCCACATTACATTCAATTTCAGTGATAAAAAAACAAAAACACAATCTTACTCAATGTAGCCATTGCCCCCTTGGGGGTTGCTGGAAGTAGTGGTTCATTTGTCACTCTGCCCTCAATCACACTGATCCGCGCACCCGGAGTCACTGAACAGGCCGTTACTTTTCTTTTTGTATTCTATTAGGGGGTTAAACTTGGATGGGGTAGGGATGGCAATATGATGCCCACAGATCAACAGTTCTTTATGGGACCTCTATATACATCTCAGTATATACACTTCTCCTTCTTCAAACCAGCACAAAACTTGCTGCACGGTTACTCCTTGTTCCTCTCTCCTGCACAAACTTCTTCTGGCCTAGCTAGCAAATAGTGAGGCATGCTGTAGATTTAGCATAGCCTCCGAACTGCCCATTACAGGCAGGGACCGCGGGCCCCCAAAGTGTAGCAAAGTACATAATGTGCTAGCTAATCTGATGGACTACTGCTCCCAGTCCATCTTCTTCCTGGTCCTACCTGCCCTCCTGGCTGCAACGGCCCTCTCCACTGCCACAGTGACACCACAGTCCCAACTGGCTCTTGTAACCTTCCCAGACTGTCCCCCAATCTGCTCCGGTGTACTTCTTACAGCTTTCAGGGGGTGCATCACTCACCAATGCCTGTTACTTGTAGTTCCTCTCCTGGAGATCTTTCCAATGGTGCTCTCTCCTGCTGTCCTCTTCCTCTCTCCCTTGTGCTTCTCTTCCAGGATCTCACTCTCTCCTCCTGGCTGCACCCGAGCTCTCCCAGGCTGAGGTCACCGCCCACCCCAGACTAGGGGCTCCCTCATGGCTCTGACAGCCTCCACACTACTCGAGTTCTTCCACCCAAATTATCCTCCCAGACTGGGCTGACCCCAAGTATTTAAGGATGCCTGTCCCTGTCAATCCAGGTTGGGGATTGGTCAGGGCTCCTTACATACCTCAGGCAGCTCCACTCCCTCTTTCCCATCCTTTCTTCCTGAATATTTTGTACCCGAAAGGAGGGACTAGCAAGGGGTGTCACTACCTGCAGTCACCAGTCCTCCCTGGGCCACTCCCCTGCCCAAGATAAAAACAATCAGGCCTGCACACAAGTCAGGCCTGACCAAATTTACCTCACCTACGCAAAAAAAAAATCCTCACCTACCTAAAGTAGAGGGTGCTACACCAATTTTTGGTAAAATAATAAAGTCACTGTCTATATACTATTATATAGTATACTATTATTTTTTTTTTCATTTGTGGCACGTGGAAAAACCCCATTTCCCAGTTCTCCCAAACCAACATTTGAGGACCACTGGAACAAAGCACCCATTGTCTAAATTAGCAGATGCTGTTTTCTTTTGGACTGTCACTCTGTAATTGAAATTCTGTTTGGCTCTGTCTGAAAATAAAGGGAGGTTGTGTCTCCTATTAATGAGGAATTTCATCCTCCCCCTTATTTTTTTTTCTCCCCCACTTACCTGATGCTGGGATGGCTACAGTTTAGATTCTCACCCACACAGTGGATCCAGCGTTGTCCTGCTGAGATCCTCTTCCTAGCAGCCGCCACTGCTCATTTTAAAGTTGTGTTAGATACAAAGTATTTGTGAATGTGGTCAGAGTGTATTTTGATCGGCTGCTATGAATTCTGACACTTATGAATTAGTGTGCTTTGTAGAATAAGAAAAAAGAAAAAGAAAAAAGAATTGTCCTAGCATTCTTTAAAATATACAAATATTTATTATCCACATCATTTTAAAAATCATTATTTAATGCAGACTGATTCTAAAATACTACAGTGTATCAAAGTGTCTACATATACAACTCTATTCCAATATATTGTAACATATATAATTCATGTGTAGCGCTTACCCCCGTAGGACCGGCTGAGTTTGAAGATATAATTTACTACTCTGACAGTACAACCCTTGCACGCTCGTATCTCCAGTTGTCTAGGGGTATATTGAAAGAAGTTGAACACCAATCACTTTTCTGATGCTTAAACAGGATAACTTTTATTCTTCACACAAGAACAAGGAGAGAGGGGTAGGGAGCTCAGGACACCCTTTCAGCGACAATCAAAAATATGAATAGGCAGGCAGACTCTCAGGCAAAAATACAGTGAGACAGCATAACAGGCCGCAGCCTCCTCTGAACACTCTGACACGTGGCTGTCTCACTTAGCAACCCCAAAAATGATCATTACACTTGCGGATCTGTAGAACTCCCTCTTAGTTCTCTAAACTTCAGTGGATCCCAATTTAGCAACAACAGAATGTACTCACAGACATGTAGAACTCTCTCACAGTTCTCTTGGGCTTATAGAACTCTCTCACAGTTCTCTGGGCTTAAGTGGATGCTGACATAGAAATGAACAGAGTACACTCACGGGTCCATGGAACTCTCTCAGTCCCCTTACTGAAGCAGATCCTGGGCAGGCGCACCACAACACTTTACATCTTCCGGACAGGCATGGGACTCCTGGCATCCGGGACTCCTGAATAGGCCTAAGGACTCAGGCCTGGCTGCCATGAGGCTTCTATAATGCAGGCCCCTCCCAGCGAACTGGGAGAGCGACTGGGGCCTACCCCAGAGGAGCTGGGCTGGACTCTCCTCGACTGCTACTGCCCCGATCACATGACTTCCTCCCCATATATGGTCTCTTCCCACCTACCCACAATGCACTTGCACCGAGTGGATTGGCTAGGAAAAGAATGAGATCATTCCAGAATGTTCTGGAATATTATGACTCATCTCACTCATATCTTAGGCAGCAGTGCCACCTACTGACATAGTGGAGAAGTGCACTAAAAGGAGAAAATCCAGAGATCTGGAACTATAAATCACAGCAAGACCAGTACTATCTTGCAAATATATTTTGCCTAACAGCCTAACAAATTTAGCACCCCGCTACACATGAAACGCATTGAAAAGGGAAATAACGCAATGATTCATGTCAAAATTGAAGCGGTCATATTGGATAAAGTGTCCTCCTATGAAAAACTCTGGAGGCCTTGGATCACCCATGACTTGCCTCCATGATGGAAGAATCATATCCCTTCCACCCTTGATAACCTGTAGCCTACTGGTTTCACTGGTCATGGTCCTCTCTAGGGGTCCTCCTTCCCCCCTGACCCCCCCCCCCTCTTCTTCTTACCCCCCCCCCCCTTACCCCCTGATGCTCCTAAACACTCCATGTCTTCTTTTTCCAGGCTACCCTACTCATCATTGTCCTCTACTTCTTACTCCCTTATGCGTCAGTACAGTCCTTCTGTTTTTGGCCAAGATATAAGACCCCTCCCTTCTTTTTTTGGACTATTAGAGCAGACTGATCTTAGTATTAACTCACTGGTTGTTTCCCTGATCCATTATCAGAGACTCACCCTAGAATAGAGGCCGTAATATATTCTTAATGCCTTACGCTGAGATTTCTGTACAAACTGTTTATTGAGAATGTCCCTCTTGACTGGTTTATTTGATGTGACTTTTGTAGCGCACTCCACATAGGAGCCGCAAATAAAAAGGGATCCCCCACCCTGCACAGCCAGGCACACTGAATTTCTACAGGCACACTTGAGTCAGGAAACAGTCCAGTGCTTGTTTTGTATTTTTATTGAGGGGATAAAACTTGGATGGGGAGTAGGGATATTATGGCATCCCCACTTGACTTCAGACAACTTCAGGGACAACTCTCCTATATACAGTATACATATATTCCTCACTGCCTCCAGTACACTTGGTTGCTGAACTTCAGACTCAGCTGGGACACTTTTAGTGAATCTGGAAAAGCACTCAGCCAGATCAAAGCAAAAGCCCTTTACGGGCAGGGACCCTGGGTCCCTTTGGTTGTGTAGCAAAGTCCAATGTACAGCTTACATCCCTGTGGCTACTGATCACAGCACCACCTTTTCAGGCACTGCCAGCAAGTCTGGCTGCAGCTGCCCCTTTCACTAGCCCTCCTAGCTACTTCTCCTCTGTCCTCCCAGACTGACTATCTTCCCTCAGGAGATCTCCTGAACATGCTGAGTCTCTCCCGCTGTCCTCACACTTGCTCCTGTGCATTCAGGACAGGATACCTCTGTGTGTTATAGAGGGTCCCTTCAGCACCTGTGCCCCAGTGCCAAGGTCTCCTCAGCACTCCATCTCCATCTTCCACCTGACTGCCCCTGCTTGCATAACCCAAGAGTATTTAAGGGGTGTCCACCTCCTGCCAGCCCACCTTGCTGGGGATTGACTGGGGTCCTCATCAATACACCAAGCAGCCCCTCCTATACTCCACCCTCTACTTCTGGAAGCTTTTTCAAGGTTCCAGAGAGCAGGGGGAGTTACCAGATGTGCTGCTTGATGAGTCATCCAGCCTCCCCGAGTCACTCAGCCCTGACCCAGATTCAGCCCAGGCCTGGCTCTCAGCCAGGCCAATTTAGCTAACAGCTATATACACTAGCACCTAGCTAGAGGGTGCTTTATTTTATGTGTTAAACCTTATTTGTACTCTAGACCAACCTTCTCTGTATGAGACCAGCCTTCTTCTGTTTTATACCTTATTGCTCTACATATCTGAAGGTTGCTTGATATTTGATGTTCTATACCAGGGGTCTCCAAATTTTCTAAACAAATGGCCAGTTAACTGTCCTTTAGACTTTGAGGGGCCTGGATTGTGGCCACTGGGAATAGAAAATACTCTGGCATCAATGGGCGTAAGCAATACCCCATCACTGGTGTCAGTGGGAGGAATATTGCCCTACTGTTGTTATCAGGAGAAGGAATAGTGCCCCATCATTAGTGATAGTGGGAGGAATAGTGCTCCATCACTGGTGGTAGTGGGAGGAATAGTGCCCTATCATTGGTGGTAGTGGGAAGAATAATGCCCCACCATTGGTGGTAGTGGGAGGAATAGTGCCCCATCATTGGTGTTTGTGGGAAGAATAGTGCCCCAGCACTGGTGGTAGTGCGAAGAATAGTGCCCCACCATTGGTGTCAGTGGGAGGAATAGTGCCCCATCATTGGTGTCAGTGGGAAGAATAGTGCCCCATCATTGCTGGTAGTGGGAAGAATAGTGCCCTGCCATTGGTGTCAGTGGGAGGAATTATGCCCCATTGTTGGCATCTGTGGGTGGAATAATACTTTGTACTAGTTGGAGGAATAGTGCCCAATCATTGGTGGTCGTGGGAAGAATAGTGCCCTACCATTGGTGGTAGTGGGAGGAATAGTGCCCCATAATTGGTGGTCGTGGAAAGAATAGTGCCCCATCATTGGTGTCAGTGGGAAGAATAGTGCCCTCCCATTGGTGTCAGTGGGAGGTATTATGCCCCATTGTTGGTATCAGTGGGTGGAATAATACTTTATACTGGTGGGAGGAATAGTGCCCCAAAGGCCAGATAAAGGCAAGCAAAGGGTCACATCTAGAGTTGAGCGAACACCTGGAAGTTCGGGTTCTGCTGGTCCGTCCGAACTTCGGGACAAAGTCCGGGTCCGGGTCCGGACGGAACCCGAACGATCGCACGGA
>BLSH010205237.1:882822-892890 GCA_018402905.1 Glandirana rugosa
GGTGATGGTGGTTACCATCCCGTGATAAGAAGGGTGCTGGTGGTTACTAACCCGTGATAATAATGCCCTACCATTGGTGGTAGTGGGAGGAATAGTGCCCCATCATTGGTGGTTGTGGGAAGAATAGTGCCCCAGCACTGGTGGTAGTGCGAAGAATAGTGCCCCACCATTGGTGTCAGTGGGAGGAATAGTGCCCCATCATTGGTGTCAGTGGGAAGAATAGTGCCCCATCATTGGTGGTAGTGGGAAGAATAGTGCCCTGCCATTGGTGTCAGTGGGAGGAATTATGCCCCATTGTTGGCATCTGTGGGTGGAATAATACTTTGTACTAGTTGGAGGAATAGTGCCCAATCATTGGTGGTCGTGGGAAGAATAGTGCCCTACCATTGGTGGTAGTGGGAGGAATAGTGCCCCATAATTGGTGGTCGTGGAAAGAATAGTGCCCCATCATTGGTGTCAGTGGGAAGAATAGTGCCCTCCCATTGGTGTCAGTGGGAGGTATTATGCTCCATTGTTGGCATCAGTGGGTGGAATAATACTTTATACTGGTGGGAGGAATAGTGCCCCAAAGGCCAGATAAAGGCAAGCAAAGGGTCACATCTTTTTTTTTTTTGTGATGTCATTTGCATATTTCAATAAAGCATTTGAACAAGAAAAGTGAAATGACACTTCACCATTGGCTGCAGCTGTTTGCATCTTAGTAATATACATAAAAACAACTGTAGCTATGAAAATGTAATTAGACCATTAATGGTACTAAGTGCCCCTCTTTTCTCGGAAGGGAGTTGTTCTATTGTATATGTAGACATCTGTTAATACACTGGGTGGTATTTTAGGATCATTCTAGATCCATTAGGGCCGGTTCACATATAGGCGATCTGACTTCAGGGGCGACTTTGCTAGGCGATTTGAACGCTACTTCAAGGAGACTTCAGTGTGGTTTTGGGCAACTTATGTTATGGCGATATTTTAAGCGTTTAACTGTGTTAGGTAAATATCACCATAACAACGGGACCTGAAGCAACCTTCGTGCCAGGCAACTTTGCCTGTGGCCAAAGGGTTGCCTGGGTAATTCGGGGGGAGTAACTGTGTAAATTATTTTCTTTTTCCTGTAAAGTCGCTTCAATATAGAAAAGGGATCCGACTTGAAGGCGACTTCCATTGAATTCTATGGGCACAAGTTGGATAGAAGTCGCCTTGAAGTAGTTCAGGAACCTTTTTTTGAAGTTGGAGCGACTTCAGTAGCGTACATTAAGACGGCTCCCATTCACTTCAATGGGATTTCTTATGTCAAGCGACTTGGGGCGACACACGTCGGAGCGCATGTCGCGGCAGTGTGATCCGGCCCTTATTGGTTTTAAAAATGATGTAAATAATATTTGTATAGTTTAAAAAAATGCTGTATCCAGGGGCACCTTTAAAATCCACATATACCATAGGAAAATGTATTTTTGTTTGGTTATGGATATGGTACTGGGTAGGCCCTCTTCCTATACATATGATCTTTGTAGAATAAGGCCAAGTGCACTGTGCCCAGTTATTCTAAACTTAGACGTCCATAGCTTCTTAGAGTAATGTTGTTTAAGGAAGCAGACGTCTGATTCTAAAACAATGGCAGGAAAGCCGGAAAAGGAATGTTTGTTCTTTACGTTCTCTATAGTACTGAAAGTGATTAATGAAAGTATAATGTCGGTGTGACCTTCATCTGATACACATTCACTTCTTAAGGCCTCATAAACACTGGGCGTTTGCTCAGCACCCAACTGTCAACTTTCGAGGGACTGTCCCTGATTTCGAGGGACTGTCCCTGATTTGGAACAAAGTCCCTCTGTCCCTCTTTCCTCCTCATTTGTCCCTCATTTTGGTCTGATTTATATAATTTTTTATAAAATGCACTTTTTATCTTTAACCACTTCAGCCCCGGAAGGAATTCCCCCTGTAGGACCAGAGCACTGTTTGCAATTCGGCACTGCGTCGCTTTAACTGACAATTGCGCGGTCGTGCGACTTTGTACCCAAACTAAATTTACGTCTTTTTTTCCCCACAAATAGAGCTTTCTTTTGGTGGTATTTGATCACCTCTGCGTCATTTCTGATCGCCGCTATAAATAAAAAAAGAGCGACAATTTTGAAAAAAAAAAAATTTTCTTACTTTTTGCTAAAATTCAAATCCAAAAAAATATATAAAAAAACATTTTTTTTCATCGGTTTTGGCCGATTTATATTCTTCCTCATATTTTTGTTAAAAAAAATATATCGCAATCGGCGTTTATTGATTGTTTGCACAAAAGATGTCGCGTTTACGAACCATGAGAATTAATTTCTGTTTTTTTTTTTTATATTTTACTAGTAATGGCGGTGATCTGCGATTTTTAGGGGTACTGTGATATTGCGGCGGACATGTCGGACCATTTTGACACTTTTTTGGGACCATTGGCATTTATACAGCGATCAGTGCTATAAAAATGCACTGATTACTGTGTAAATGCCATTGGCAGTGAAGGGGTTGACCTGGAGGGGGCACTCTAAGGGTTAACTGTGTTATCTCAGTGTGTTCTAACTGTATGGGGGCTGGGCTGGCAGGGGAAGGGGAGTGATCACGGCTTCCATATACAGGAAGCCTGTGATCACAGCCCTTCCCCCTCTATGAGAATAGAGATCCGTGTTTACTTACAGGGACCTCCGTTCTCTCACTGCGGGGGGGGGCCATCGCGGGTAGTCGGCGCCGATCGAGTCCGCCCTACCAGCACCCTGGCCCCCCGGAACACAGTGAGTGGGCCTCCGGCGGCGCTCGCGCGCTCACAATACTCGTTACTGCGGCCGCCATCAGGTGACGGCGTTTCGCGATAATGAATCATGCTGCGGCGGGCTGTAAGTGGTTAAAAAAGTGTTTCCGTTTCATCCACTTTCTAAATTGCTGCAGTTGTAAATTTCAAAAGCCAATATAAAGGAATAGTAGTGGTAAAAAAAGCACTTGTGGGTTTAACCAGTCTTTTTTTCTTTGTATAATTCTTCTTTAAGGGGGCGTGGTAGGGGGTGTGTCCAGTGCCTACATGCTTTTCCTAATAGGTGTCCCTCGTTCCCATCTTATAACGTTGGAAGTTATGCGCTTGCTCACATCAAAAATGCAGCTAAGACCCCTTTCACTCTTATGCAACTTGTCCTGCAATTTGGGACTGCAAAGTCCCATGACAAGTCATTATTTCCAATGATTACCGTTCATTACTTTGGCCCAACTTTGATGCAACTTGAGGTCCATAGACTTCAATGTTAAACCCTCAAAAGTCTCATGCAAGTCGCACCTGAATAATATAGATGCGATTTCTGTACTATTTCTGTACGATTTTGTAATATGTTTTCATTGAGCCAAAGTTGCAACAAAGTCGGGCCAAAGTCGTACTGATCCCAAATCGGGATAAAATCGCAGTAAAAGTCGTAAAAAAAAAAGTGCGGTAAAATCGCATTGCACAAGTGTGAAAGGGGCCTAAAGCTAAGTTTATGTAAATGCATTTATGACCTTTTTGGCACATTTAGGCAAGTCAAGTCAAGCGCTTGGGCGTTCATTGATTACATTGGCCGGAATAATAATTTATTCTGACCTTTGAAATGAATTAACGTTCATGCGATGAACACGCCTAGCGTTAATGCGTGTTTACTGATAACTTGTAAAACTTTTAAAGCGTCGCCTTAGAATTTTAGGTACCGTCATTTGTCGCCATTCCACGAGCATGCGCAATTTTAAAGTGTGGCATGTTGGGTATCTATTTACTCTGCGTGACATCATCTTTCATGTTTTACCAAAATATTGAGTATAATATGGGGGTCGATTTACTAAAACTAGAGGGTGCAAAATCCAGTGCAGCTGTGCATGGGAGCCAATCAGCTTCTAATTTCAGCTTCTTCAGCTTTAACAATAAGTGCCGGTTCACACTAGTGCCATGACAGACATCGCGTGCGATTCGCAGCGCATTGCTGTATTTGCCCACTTGAATGAATTTTAGTGCAAACATTCATTTACTAAAGTTGGAGAGTGCAAAGCTCTGCATAGAAGCCAATCAGCTTCCAGATTTAAGTGCCAGTTCACAATAGTGTGATGACAGACATTGCATGCAATTCGCAGCGCATTGCTGTTCACATCACATGTAATGTCAATGCGGACTGCGATATGCGAGCTGAAAGAGGGGTGTCGTTAACAATGCATTGGCACTCCCCTCAGTTCGCATAGGGCAGTGTGATCGGCCATGGGAGTTGGGTGCGATGCGGGGAACTGCAGTGGATTTGCAGGGTTCTCGCATTGCACCAGTGTGAGCCGGTTAACACTGGTGCGATGCGACAACCCTGGAAATCCACTGCGGGTTCCCACTAGGGTTGCCACTTTTTCTTCAAGTCAAACCCGAACACTTTAGCAGCGCATGGCAAACATTTTTTTTTAGTATACACTATACGATTGTAACAGACCTGGGGCGCCTTTGGGCGCTCCAAAGAGAATAGTAATGTGGCACACATAGTGCCCCCTCACCCTCCTATCAGGCCCTGCTCCAAGCCACATTCCTGTCTGAATAATGTGTCCGGGTTTTAGGCGGATTGAAACCCAGACACATGATTCAAAACCTGGACTGTCCAGGTGAATTAGGCCACGCCATTTTTTTTTAAATTTGGCGCGGGGTTCCCCTTAAAATCCATACCAGACCTGAAGGGCCTGGTACGGACTTTGGGGGGGATCCCCAAGTCATTATTTTCTTAATTTTGGCAGGGGGTTCCCCTTAAAATCCATACCAGACCTGAAGGGCCTGGTACGTACTTTGGGGGGGACGCCCAGAAAGGAGGCAACCCTAGTTCCCGCATTGCACTCGACTCACACGCCCAATCACACTGCCATATGCGAACTGAGGGGAGTGTCAATACATTGATAATGACAGTGCCCATTTCAGCTCACATATCGCACTGCGCACTGACAGTTCAGAAATGAATCGGATCGCATAGATGTGAACACCCATGCGATCCCATTCTGGTTTAACGCAAAAAGGGTCCTGTGCGAGTTTGGTCCGAATGTGATGCGATTTCAGCCATACTATCTGTATGGCTGAAATCACATCGCACAGACATCGCATGTGATGTGAACAGCAATGCACTGCAAATCGCATGCAATGTCTGTCATCACACTAGTGTGAATGGCACTTAAACCTGGAAGCTGATTGGCTTCTATGCAGAGCTGCACCAGATTTTGCACTCTCCAGCTTTAGTAAATGAATGTTTGTTTGCACTAAAATTCATTCAAGGGGCAAATATATTGCAACTGCCATCATATATTCACCAGGCCTCTGCTTTTAGACAATATATACTTTTGGGGGGGTTAACCACATCAGCTCTGGAAGATTTACCCCCCTTCATGACCAGGCCATTTTTTGCGATACCGCACTGCGTTACTTTAACTG
The DNA here is from genome assembly GCA_018402905.1 of Glandirana rugosa. Classification (NCBI taxonomy): domain Eukaryota; kingdom Metazoa; phylum Chordata; class Amphibia; order Anura; family Ranidae; genus Glandirana; species Glandirana rugosa. The sequence continues at coordinate 888,257 of BLSH010205237.1, forward strand.
ATAATTGTGCGGTCGTGCGACGTTGTACCCAAAAAAAATTTACCTCACAAATAGAGCTTTCTTTTGGTGGTATTTGATTACCTCCATATTTTTTATTTTTTGCGCTATAAACAAAAAAAGACCGACAACTTTGAAAAACAAAAAACAATATTTTTTACTTTCTTCTATAAAACGCATCCAATAAAAAATGTAAAAAATTCAAATTTCTTCATAAAATTTAGACTAATGTGTATTCTGCTACATATTTTTGGTAAAAAATCCCAATAAGCATATATTGATTGGTTTGCGCAAAAGTTATAATCTCTACAAACTATGGGATTTGTATTTATTTTTTTTACTAGTAATGGCGGTGATCAGCAACTTATAGAGGGACTGCGATAATGCAGCGGATAAATCGGACACCTAACTGACACTTTGTGGGAACCAATGACACTGCTAAAAATATGCACTGTCACTGTACTAATGACACTGGCTGGGAAGGGGCTAACATCAGGGGCGATCAAAGGGTTAAACGTGTGCCTAGCCAGTGTTTTACTGTAGTGTATGGGAGGTGCTTTTACTAGGGGAAGACATGGATCATTCTCCCTGCTTTGCAGGAACACAGGATCCATGCCTTCTGTACTGACAGAACAGCAATCTGCCTTGTTTACATAAGCAAACTGCCGTTCTGCCTGTGTAGCGAATGATTGGCGTAGGGTTGCCAACCTCCCGCATCATTTTTTACTGACAAAATATGGAAAAGTTACTGAGTAACATTTTTTACTGGCAATCTGAAAAATTAAAGAACTCCTATTGAAAACTAACACAATTCATATTTAACCACTAACCGACCATGTAGTGACTATTAGCGGCGACATCGTAGCTCTGTCCCGCAAATCGCCGCTAATAGTTGTCACTCGCGGGGCTGTGGGTCGGGCGGACTCCATGCGACCCGCGATCGCCTATGACAGAGCCAGGACGGGGAACCGCCGATGTTAACGCGGCAGTTCCCCACTCTGTCAGGCGGCATTACAGAGATCTACTGATCCTTGTACTCGGGATCAGTTAGACCTCTTTCACACCTGGGCCACCCGAGCGTTAGCGGTAAAACAACGTTAATTTGCGGTGCCTTACCGCTCGTTATAGCGGCGCTTTGCCACCGCTATTCGGGCAGTAGCAGTGCACTTTTAACCAGCCCCCATACGGTTAGAACACGCCTAGGGAACACAGTTAACCCCCAGATCTCCCCCTGTAGGTTAACCCCTTCACTGCCAATGACATTTATACAGTAATCAGTGGATATTTAAATTTCTGATCGCTGTATAAAAGAGTCAAAAATGTCCGACATGTCCGCCCCAATATCACAGTCCCGATAAAAATCGCAGATCGCTGCCATTACCAGTAATACATTTGTTTTTTTTTTTATATATATATTTTTTTTTTTGGGGGGGGGATTTGTATTTTAGCAAAAAGTAAGAAATATTGTTTTTTTGCAAAATTGTCCCTCTTTTTTTGTTTATAGCGGTGATCAGAAATGACGCAGAGGTGATCAAATACCACCAAAAGAAAGCTCTATTTGTGGTGTAAAAAGAACACAAATTTTGTTTGTGTACAACGTCGCACGACCGCGCAATTGTGAGTTAAATCGACGCAGTGCCGAATCGCAAAAAGTGCTCTGCTCCTAAAGTGGGAAATCCTTCTGGTCCTTAAGTGGTAAAACAGTATAAACATGATATGGAAACTCTGACAATACCCATGACAAAGTAATTTGCCTGATTTACACTTTCAGCCCTGGTGCACACCAGTGTGACTGCATATGATTCGCACTGCAGTGTAAAAATCACATGCGATGTCCGTGCGATGTGATTTCAGCCATAAAGATTGTATGGCTGATATCGCATCGCACAGGACCCTTTTTTTTGGTCCGCACCAAAATCAGATCGCATGGGTGTTCAAACCCATGCGATCCGATTCCTGTGCGAGTTCACACTGCGATATGCGAGCTGAAAAGGGGGTGTCGTTAGCAATGTATTGACACCTCCCTTCAGTTCGCATATGACAGTGTGAACTGCCGTGCAAGTCGGGTGCGATGCGGGAACCCGCAGTGCATTCGCAGGGGTTCCTGGATCGTACCTATGTGAACCGGAGCAAAAAGTCAAAACAGCATGACAGATTATTAGCCCCTGATATTTACTGACAGTTATAAAAAATCACTGATTTTTACAAACTGTCAGTAAATTTACTGCCGGTTGGCAACCTTATTGGCGGGTGCCACCGGACATTGGGTCTATGGTACCTTCTGATCGGCTCCTGCTGTGCATGATGAGCAGCAGCACACATTCTCACCCGCGACCCAGAAGTACAGGATCTGGTATATATACGTGATCCTGCGCACAGCGGCCATCCTGCAGCATTAAAGCTACAATGGGGCGGTCGTAAAGTTGTTAAAGTCATTTCTAGTATAAAATGCAGATGCTATCATGTGTGCCCCGCCAGGTAAGTTGTTTATTTCAAATCCACACTAATGAACAATTCAGCTACTTTCAAAATGAGTCGGATTATCCACAAGGCAACCTAAACAGGTGCCTGGAGGTCGGTAAGTGTCCAGGGGGCATCTACACTTTTTATGCTCCTGCAGTAAACCGGGGGAGGTGGCACAATTGCTGAAAGCCATGCCCCTATCAGTTGCATTTGTCGACAAAGGTTGATTTACTAAAACTGGAGAGTGCAAAATCCTGTGCAGCTGCACATGGTAGCCAATCAGCTTCTAACTTCAGCTTGGAAACCTGGAAGCTGATTGGTTGGAGCTGCACCCAATTTTGCACTCTCCAGTCTTAGTAAATCAACCCCTTGATGTCTAATTGAGCCATGCCAATACTGACAATGTACATGGAATGGCTTCTTTGTGCCTATTATATTCTTATCAATAGGTTGGCATTGATACCGATACCAGTATCGGTGCCGATACCAAGCATTTGCAGGAGTATTTGTACTCGTGCAAATGCTCCTGATGCCTCACCCGATACCTGGACACCCAGGAACGATCGGTGCAGCGGTGGGGGAAGTTACAATCACCGATCTTCCTGTGTGGCTTTCAACAAAGCAGCTGACAGCCACTTCTCCTTCCCTCCCCTCCGCGGCTGTCAGCTGCTTTGTTGAAAACCACACAGGGAGATCGGTGATTGTAACTTCAGCCACCGCCGCACCGGTCATTCCTGAGTGCCCCCTGTATCCTCATCTGGTCCCCCTTTGCCACTGTCTCCTGTCCATTCATCTTCAGTGCAGCTGAGGCTGCAGAGAAAGGGACTGGGGAATTTGTGTCCTCAGTCCCTTTCTAGGTCTCAAAGGGAAATGCCAGGGGTCATTTTTAGACCCCTGACATCTCACCAAAGCCCCCTCCCCCCCAACAGGGCTGATTGAAAAAAAAATGAAACATTATAATAAATACATATTTAACAGAAAAATTGTAAAAATAATGAAAAATAAAACAAAAAAATAAAATGACACCATCCACCCCCCCCCCCCCCAAAAAAAGAAAGCATTGTAAAATATACATATTGTAAAAAATAAAATTGTAAAAAAATAAAAATATAAAACTACTGACAGTCCACACCTCATCAGTGCCACCTCAGTTCCCATCAGTGCTGCATATTAGTGCCACTGTCACATGACATTTAAAAAAAAGTATTGGTAATCGGTATCGGCGAGTACTTGAAAGAAAGTATTGGCACTTGTACTCAGTCTTAAAAAAGTGGTATCGGTGCAACCCTACTTACCAATGTCAATGGAAGAAATTATGGGGGGCCAAACTGCTACCTTCCTAGGGGCCCCGATCTACTATAATCCATTTTATTTGTAAACCATCAGCAATATTCTTTATTGCAGAATACAGAAAATGAAGAAGCGAGCCATTCTCATCACTGATGTTAGGAAATGGAACATCATAAAAGCACATCTCATTAGATCTCTTCCTGATCCTGAATACTATCAGTGAGGATGATTCTATGTAAACATTGCAAAGCCCTCTCAAGCAGCATTCTTTAATACGATACTCTGAATTCTTGAGAAATTGCATGCTTCTGTGAAAGCATTTGTAGATAACACAGCAACATTTCATACTCTTGGTATATCTCATGCCACAAAAATGTAATTAGCGCATTTTTCTAGCAAATACTAGACCAGCGTTTCCCAATCTTTTTTTCAGTTGAGGCATCCATATAAAAAAAACATAAATGATATCTAAAACTTAAAGTGGTTGTAAACCCTTTACAACCACTTTAACCTACAGGTAAGCCTATAATAAGGCTTGCCTGTAGGTACCGTGCATATCTCTATAGTAAATACAAAAAAAATATACCTACGGAGTTGACTTTTTTTCTAACCCTTTGCGACCAGATCATAAACGATCTTTTTACGCGATTAATGTAAAAACACCGTACTCTATATGGTTCTCATACTTTACAACGACACAATAGATGTTTACGAAAGTGTCTTCGTACGTTAAAGAGTTCTTAAGTCTCATAGCATAATTTCTTACGACGAACTCTCCCGAAACGTTACAAATGTATCTTAGTAGGAGTGACTATCATAAGTCCTAGTCCTTCTCTAGATTACTCTACACGAAAATACTACAAGGTAAAGGATTGTAGTCACTA
>BLSH010205237.1:923019-943650 GCA_018402905.1 Glandirana rugosa
CCTTATCACGGGGTAGTAACCACAGTCACCCTCCTTATCACGTTCTTACCACTGATAACAATGATGGGGCACTATTCCTCCCACTGACACCAATGATGGGGCACTATTCCTCCCAATGACACCAATGATGGGGCACAATTCTTCCCACTGACACCAATGATGGGACACAATTCTTTCCACTGACATCAATGATGGGGCACTATTCCTCCCACTGATACCAATAATGGGGTACTATTCTACCCACTGACATCAATGATGGGGCACTATTCCTCCTACTCACACCAATGATGGGGCACTATTCCTCCCACTGACGCCAACTATGGGACACATTTTCTCCCACTGATACCAAAGATGGGGCACTATTCCTCCCACTGACACCAATGATGGGGCACTATTCCTCCCACTGATACCAAAGATGGGGCACTATTCCTCCCACTGACACCAAAGATGGGGCACTATTCCTCCCACTGACACCAATGATGGGGCACTATTCCTCCCACTGACACCAATGATGGGGCACTATTCCTCCCACTGACACCAACTATGGGACACATTTTCTCCCACTGATACCAAAGATGGGGCATTGTTTTTTCCCACTGATGTCAGGACCTTTTCTGCTCCCAATGGCCACAGTCCGGCCCCCCTAAAGTCTGAGGGACAGTAAACTGGCCCCCTGTTTAGAAAGTTTGGAGACCCCTGCTGTAAAGCCTGACATTTTTTCACATTTTTAACCTCATTCTCGCTTTTCCTAAACAAATGTAAAAACATTTCCTTCCCCTTTTTCATGATTGTTTACTTTGCTGTGTCCTGTCCACTTCTTTTAATTACTGCAAATGCTACTAGTTGCCATGGATCTATACACAAAAGATGAATTATATGTAAAAATATCACTGCTGAAGTCATTCTGGGCTGATTGAAGCTGCCTAATGCACAATACAGTTCACAGTGACCTCGGGATGTGCAAACCCTGAATTGCTTTTCCATGCCAAGCCATGCCCAAAAAGCACTAGAATCAGAGAAGACAAGGTCAATATAAAATAAAGTGCATATAAAATGAACCACTTAACGACCAGCCGCCATCGTTTTACGTTGGTACTTTAGCGTGGAATACCGTTGTTAAGGCAGCAGATAGCTACCATAACCCCGATACTTTTGAAAATGGCGGGCAGCTGGCATTCAGATAAAATTGGTCTGTGGCGGATTTGCTGAACGATCACTGTTATCAGTGGCGGGAGAGGTGCCTCCCTCCCCCAGCACGCTCAGATCGTCTCCGCCGCTTACCAGATCCGATCCTATCCCTTGTGAGGCTGGATGCTGATTGAGGGAAAGCTCGCCCCCACTCGGCTCCATAACATTGGATGGTGGAAGCGATGTCAAACGTCACTTCCGCCAATGCTCTTAACCACTTGCTGACCGGCGTCTGATGGCAGCAAAGTGGCTCGACATTGCAAACCGCCGTCACGTGGCGGCGGCTGCGGTATAACTCACTGTGAGCACGCACCGCCGGAGGCGCGCTCGCGCGCTCACTGTGTTTGGAGGGGGGCCAGGGAGCAAGTAGGGCGGATTCGATCGCCGCCGGCTACCCGCGATGCCCCCCCACAGTGAAAGAACAGAGGTCCGTGTAAGTAAACACGGATCTCCATTCTGTTAGAGGGGGAAGAGCGATGATCACAGGCTTCCTGTATATGGAAGCCGTGATCATCCCCTTTCCCCAGCCAGGGCAGCCCCCATACAGTTAGAACACGCCCAGGGAACACAGTTAACCCTTAGAGTGCCCCCTGCAGGTTAACCCCTTTACTGCCAATGGCATTTACACAGTAATCAGTGCATTTTTATAGCACTGATCGCTGTATAAATGCCAATGGTCCCAAAAAAGTGTCAAAATGGTCCGACATGCCCGCTGCAATTTCGCAGTACCGTTAAAAATCGCAGATCGCCGCCATTATTAGTAAAAAAATAAATAAATAAATAAATAAAAACCCCAGAAATGAATTCTCATCATCCGTAAACATGGCAACTTTTGCGCAAACCAATCAATAAACGGCGATTGCGATTTTTTTTACCAAAAATATGAGGAAGAATATAAATCGGCCAAAACTGATGAAAAAAAATGTTTTTTTATATTTTTTTTTTTTTGGATTTGTATTTTAGCAAAAAGTAAGAAATTTGTGTTTTTTTGCAAAATTATCGCTCTTCTTTTGTTTATAGCGGCGATCAGAAATGATGCAGAGGTAATCAAATACCACCAAAAAAAGGTGGTAAAAAAAGGACGCAAATTTTGTTTGGGTACAACGTCGCACGAGCGCGCAATTGTCAGTTAAAGTGACACAGTGCGGAATCTCAAAAAGTGCTCTGGTCCTAAAGTGGGAAATCCTTCCGGGGCTGAAGTGGTTGACATTTATTTATTTATTTTTATTGCATTTAAGTCCTCATACACACGGGCGTATCTAAAAAAATAAACAAAACGTCGGGTCCGACGTCAAGGAAAAAAAGTCGACGTTTTTCGGCGTTATGCATTGGCGTTTTTGAGCGTTAGTGAGCGTCGGCGTCAATAGGCGTTTTTTAAAAAAAATCATCCCTCTGCTATTTTTCAACCTAAAAACGTTGGCGTCAAAAAACGCCAGAAAACGCCGGTATAATAATAGGTGGCGTTTGTTGGCATATTGTGGCGTCGGCGTCAAAAAACGTCAAAACGTTACAGCCTCAGAACGCGATGGCCATGGGTTCTACTTTCTGCTCACTAACGCCGACGCCACCTACAGCTCAAAAACGCCGACGTTTTTATGGGGCCATTGACTAACATGGAGAGCTGCAAAAAACGCCAGAAAACGCCGGCGTCAAAAAACGTCCGTGTGTATGAGGCCTAAGTCTAAATGTGAGATCTGAGGTCCTTTTGATCCCAGATCTCACACTAAGGTCCTGTCATGCTTTTTTCTTTTTTTGTATTTCTTGTAAAAGGAATAAAAGTGACCCACATTTTTTTTTAAAGGACAGTGTAAAAATAAAAAGTAAAATGAATAAGAAAAAAAAATTCAAGGTGCGCCAAGCTTGCGCGCAGAAGCGATCACATACCTCGCGCCCGCATATGAAAACGGTGTTCAAACCACACATGTGAGATATCACCGCGATTGCTGGAGTGAGAGCAATAATTCTAGAACTAGCACTCCTCTTTAACTCAAAACTGGTAACCTGTAAACATTTTTAAACGTCGCCAATGGAGATTTTTAAATGCCACAATTTGTCACCATTCCACAAGTGGGTGCAATTTTGAAGCATTACATGTTGGGTATCAATTTACTTGGCTTAACATTATTATTCACAATATGGGGAAAAAATTGGGCTTATTTTTTAATTTAAAAAAGTATATTTTTTCCCAAAAATTTGTGCTTGTAAGACCGCTGCGCAAATACGGTGTGACATAAAGTATTGCAACGACCCCCATTTTATTCTCTAGGGTGTCTGAAAAAAATATATATAATGTTTGGGGGTTCTAAGTAATTTTCTAGCAAAAAAAAAAAAAAGATTTTAACGTGCAAACAACAAATCTCAAAAATAGGCTCAGTCCTTAACCACTTGCTGACTGCCTCACGTAGAAAGATAGCAACAAAGTGGCACCGCTGCGCAGATCGTGTCTATAAACGGCAGTCTGCACAGCCACAGTTGCAGACGGGTGTGCACCGCCAAAGGTGCGCTCTCATGCCCTCCGCACGCTCTGTGAACGTGCCCCCAGGTCAGGCGGACTCAATGTCCACTGGTGACCCACGATCGCCTGTTAGAGAGGAAGAACGGGAAAACGGCCAATGTAACTTCGGTTCCCAGTTCCGACAGGCGGCATGACAGTGATCTACTAATCTCTGTGATCAGGATCAGTTAGATCTGTCATGCCCCTGCCAGCCCAGCCCCCATACAGTTAGAACACACTGAGGGAACACAGTTAACCCCTTGATCGCCCCCTACAGGTTAACAACTTCCCTGCCAGTGACATTTATACAGTAATCAGTGGCTATTTTTAGCTCTGATCGCTGTATAAATGTCATTGGTCCCAAAAAAGTGTCAAAAATTTTCTGATCTGTCCGGCGCAGTGTTGCAGTCCCAATAAAAATTGCAGATCACCGACATTAAAATAGTAAAAACCCCATAAATCAATTCTCATGGTTTGTAAACGTGGCAACTTTTGTGAAAACCAATCAATAAATGCAGATTGCGTTTTTGTTTTTTTTTACCAAAAATATGAGGAAGAATACACTTTGGCCTAAACTAATGAATACATTTGTTTTTTTATTTTTATTTTTTTTGGAATGTGTATTAAAGCAAATAGTAAAAAAGTTTTGTTTTTTTTTCCGAATTGTCGCTTTTTTTGTTTATAGTGCAAAAAATAAAAAAAACGCAGAGGTGATCAAATGCCACCAAAAAGCTCCATGTGTGGGGAAAAAAGGATGTCAATTTTGTTGCAATTGTCAGTTAAAGCAACGCAGTGCCGAATCGCAAAAAGTGCTCTGGTCAGGAAGGGGGCACATGGTTCCAGGGCTGAAGTGGTTAAAAAGTCAACTTGTTCCTTAAAAGGTAATTATGCTTAAACATAACTTAAAGTGGTTGTAATTCTTCCTAATAACCAAATTCTCTGTCAACAGAAGAAAATCAAGCTTAAAGTGATTGTAAATGATCACCTAGTAAAACAACGCATTCAGTTTAAAATAGATATGAAATGCAAAACATTTTTGTATAGATATATTTTTTCCCTTTTTTTATAAGTGATCACATTCCCTCTGTTCTCAGCTGCATAAGAGCTGGGGGGAGGAGAAGAAGCAGCAGCACAAAGAGCTTCCCAGTGAAAGGGGGGGGGGGGGTCAAGACAAGTCTGACCATTGGAGGAGAACAGGCTGAGTTCCCAGCATAGCTAGAGAACTGACCATGTTATGTGCTCCTGCTTAGTGTGGTCAGTGTAGGAAAGCAGAGGGACTGGCAGAAACACCAGGGATTTCACACAGTGGAAGCAAAGAGAACAGGAGACTTCCTCATACAAGTACATGGTACAGGAGGCACATATCAGGAATGTGAAGTGTTGGGATAACAAAGTTTTTTAAAAAAGGTCTTGCCTTTACAATTTGTCCAGCTTCCGAAATTAAGGTCACGTGATCATTCTTGGTTGCATAGCGGTTCACGGACCTGCCGGGGGTTGTGTGTTCACTGTCGGGACATTTACATCAGAGCCGGAAATGACGTTGCCTCCGAGCATCTGTGTTCATGCCAATGGAACACAATCAGACCCGGCAGCAAGCGTCACTCCCCCCTCCCCCTTCCCCAACCTAGAGCAGGGATGGGCGGGGCTTTGAACTGACTACGGTATACACAGGGGCGCTGTCCAATAGTGCAGCATGCCTGTATATTTATCAGGATGACACAAGCTATAAACTGACCACAGTAGCATGGTCACCGTGGTCATTTTACTTGTAGGAGGAGCAGCACAGGCAGGATCAACCAGGTATATTAAAGCATTGTCAGGCAGAAAAACAAAACAGACAAGAGAAATCACATGTAAATAGCTTAACCACTTCACGCCCGGCCTATATCAAAATGACAGCCGGGCAGTGATTTAGTTATCCGAACTGGGTGTCATGTGACGTCCTGTCAGGATTCGCCGAGCGGCGCGGTATGTCACTGGCCGTATCCACGGGACACAGCCAATGACCGATCCAAGTACCAGCTCGCTCCTGGTACTATGTGACCGCCGTGATGAATCACAGCAGGTCACATGCCAGTTGTACACAATGGATGGCTTCCATTCAAGCCAAACAAGGTTTACCAATGGGTTGCTAGCTGAGATTGGTCAATTCGATCACATGTTACAGACAGGACCAATCACAGCCCATCTGTACCATGTGATTAGCTTTGACCAATCGCAGCTTATCACAACAAAACAGACTGAATGAATCAGTTTAATTTATTAAAATGCTTCCTTATAGCAATATAATACATTACAGAGTAAAACTGGACAAAATAGAATATAAAATAACAGAATAATATAGAATAGAAAATAAATGAATAGAATGGAATAGAAAATGGAATAGAATGTAATAGAAAATAGAAAGAATATAACCATCTTCTGAAATTCGAATTTGAAATACAATACATTTGAATTTGAATAGAATAGAAAGAAACGTTATAGAAAAAATTAGAATAGAAAAAAAAGAATAGAATAGAAAAAAGAATGGAATAGAATAGCATAAAATTAAAAGAATATAATCTTCCGAAATTTGAATTTTCAAATAGAATAACTTCAATTTTGAATAGAAAAGTATACAATAGAAAATAAAATTGAATAGAATAGAATTCAAAAAACAATAAAACAGAATAGAAAGAATATAACCTATTCCCAAAGTTCGAATAGAATACATTTGATTCTATTCAAATCTATAGTGGGGGAATCCATAGTGGAGAAGGATCTGGGGGTTTTGGTAGATCATAAGCTTAATAATGGTATGCAATGCCAAGCTTCAATTTCCAAAGCAAGCAAAATCCTTTCTTGTATTAAGAGAGGTATGGACTCCAGAGATAGAGACATTATTTTGCCCCCCTGTACAAATCATTAGTAAGACCTCATCTGGAATATGCAGTTCAGTTTTGGGCACCAGTTCTCAAAAAGGATATCGGGGAACTGGAGAAAGTGCAGAGAAGTACAACCAAACTAATAAGAGGCATGGAGGAGCTCAGCTATGAGGAAAGATTAGAGGATCTGAATTTATTCTCTCTTGAGAAGAGGAGATTAAGAAGGGATATGATCGACATGTACAAATATATAAGTGGTCCATATAGTGAACTTGGTGTTGAATTATTCCCTTTAAGGTCATCACACAGGACAAGGGGGCACTCTTTACGTCTAGAGGAAAAAAGATTTAATCTCCAAATACGGAAAGGTTTCTTCACAGTAAGAGCTGTGAAAATGTGGAATAAACTCCCCCCAGAGGTGGTTTTGGCCAGCACGGTTGATTGCTTTACAAAAGGCCTGGATTCTTTCCTAAATGTAAATAATATAACTGGGTACTAACATTTTTAGGTAAAGTTGATCCAGGGTGAATCCGATTGCCTCTCGGGGGATCAGGAAGGAATTTTTTCCCCCACTATAGCAAATTGGATCATTGGCTTTGCTGGGGTTTTTTGCCTTCCTCTGGATCAACTGTGGGTGAAGGATTGTATATCGGGTTGTATGGTTATATATAATTTTTCTATTTTTTTTTTTTTTTGTTTAACTGAAAGGACTTGTGTCTTTTTTGAACCTGACTAACTATGTAACTATGAATTCAAATAGCATAGAAAAGAATAGATTAGAATAGAAAAGAATAGACTTGAATAGAATAGAATAGAAAGAATATACCTATCTTCCGAAATTCAAATTTTGAATAGAATAAATTTGAATAGGATAGAAAATAAAATAATAGAATAGAAATAAATAGTATAGAATAGACAATGGAAAAGAATAGAGTAGAATAGTAATAATATAACAATATAACCATTTTCCAAAATTCAAATTTAGAATAGTATAAATTCAAATAGACTATAATAGAAAATAAAATAATAGAATAGAATAGTAAAAAAAAATAGAATAGAATGAAATAGAAAGAATATAACCATCTTCCAAAATTCAGATTTCGAATAGAATAGATTTGACTTTCAACTTCAATGGAATTCGAATGGCATTCAAATTTGAATCAATACGAATCTTCCAAATTTAGTTGAATTGAGTTCAATTTGACTGAATTCGGAAAATGCAAATCAAATTCAAATAAACAAAACGAATTCCGAAAATGAATTAAACAGATTTAACTAAATTCATTTATGTCAATAATGAATCAAAACAAAACAAAACAAATGTTTTGTTGTGCGCACGTCTAGTATTTGTACAACTTAGAAATAAGCTTTAATTCTGATATAAACTGTATAATATTCCATGGATAATTTCCTGTGCACCATCTTCCTTGCAGAACAGATTTTTTAATAACGCTTGACTTGATTATGAGGAAACAGAAGCATATTCTCTTATCTCTACCAAAGCTCTGTAGAACTTTAACTTCTGTTTTGTTGTTCCATTTATGCCCTTAGGCAAAAGAAACAGACAAAAATCATCTGAAACTCGACAGCATCAAGAACAGCAAAAAAAAAATCCATAAACACAAATTAAAAACCCAACTTCCAAATGGCTTGCTATCACATATGTGATTTTCCCATGACCTTTTTTTTTTTATTTTGCCAAGATATAAGAAAATCTCTTTGTTTGCTTTTATAATAAGTTCAAGAAAGAAGTGCAATGTTAGCTTAAACTTATCCAAAGGGTGGAAAAGTATAATAATAGAAAGTTGATGAACGCATGACTTGACGGTTAAAACAGTGAAAAACAAGAGCGTCCAAGTTATTAACATTCATGGACTAATCGGTGGAATTAAGAGGTCCTCCGAGATTAATCTGAACTATTTTTAATTTTCCGGTACAGTCTTTCCCACGATCATCTCATTTCTTGGGGTTGATGTCATGGAAGTAAAGTCATGATTGGCATGCCCACAAATGTTGTCCATGCCTCAGTCTGACAATTTCTAGCGTGAGGGAAAGCTGCCAAGCAGGTCTCCTATCATGGACCATTAGAATATATTGTGAGAAAGACATTCTTTCTGTAAAAACGTCAGCTGTTGAATGCAGTGGAATTTTTTTTTTTGGAAGGGGGGTGGCAAACATTATGCCACCAACCAATGCTGTATCTTGGCCTAGGCCTAGGGCGGCACTTTGCAGGGGGGCAGCACGAAAAGAGTCCCCGATGGCTTGCACTACACTTTTAGTCTTATTGGGTGGACTGGGCCGAGAGACAAACCGGTCTGGCACCCCCATAAAGCGTCTGCACTTGCTGCCAGTATGACAATACCGGTAGGCCCCCATCAGAGGGGGACAGCCCATACATATGTAGGGGACCCGGGCATCCCAAGGGGCCGAGGTAGTGGGCCCCAACCAACAAGTTATTGTGTTGCCCCATAGCCAAACAGGAAATGTGAGGAAATCTCTTAAGGAAATCCATTCCAATCCCCCCAAGGCCCTCGGAACTAGTGTTCCCACTAGAAAATTTCAGGGTGGGTCTTAAACAGGAAGGGGTGTGGCCTTGGCAGGAAAGGGTGGCTCATATTTAAATTAGGGGGTGCATGAGTTTAGTCAGGCCTAGGGCAGCACAAAACCTAAATACAACGCTGCCACCAACACCCCAAGCTCTCCCCGTTGGCCGGTTGCACTTACTCCATCACGGCTTCCCATGCTCGGCGGCAGTCTCCCATTCCCCTGCTCTCCACGGGTCTCCATGGCAGTGGCAGTGGTTGCTTCTGTTTCCTCCCTCCTTCTCAGCAGCCAATCAGGATTTTTCTCATTTCAGCCAATCAGAAAACGGGTCTTACACCCACTTCTGATTGGCCAGATTGAAGATCAGTGTTACAACAGCGAATATTCATTCGCTGTTATAACAGCTGGGTGGGTTCATGGCGCAATGCTCTGCACCACGAGCCACCCTATTTTGAAGCCCATCAGAGCCTATGGCTCTAATCAGGTGCTTCAAAAAAATAGCACCGCCTCTGTAATTCAGGCGCCCAGCGTTCTGAATGGGGCCGGATGCCTGACTAGGGGGTGGCCGCCGCAGCCATGGATAGATGAATGCTATGCATGAATTTATCCATTATGCATATAGGGGATGGCAAGGATAGAGGGGGTGACGCCCGGGCGCCCCTAATGGACGGGCCACCACTGATTGAATGAGTGTAGGTAGATCATGAATGAAGCCCACGCTGAACACTTTTTTCTACAGTGCTTCTACATCTTAAAAAGTTGGTAGCTCTGTTTAACACTAGAGATAACGGCCTGAATGTGGACCCCGGCTTTTTAAAGTGTTACCCCAACATTCAATATTCCCTATGTTGTGCCATGTACTTGTGTTAAAAAGTATTCTATTGTCTTTGTATTATTTCCTTTCTGTGAAATACCTGGTGATCCTGACAGCCCCCTGCTTTCCTATTTCATACTGAACATGCTAGACATGAAAGCACATTCAACCAATCATAATCGGTTTTCTGGCTGTGCTGGGAACACAGCCTGCCTCTCCTCCAATGGTCAGACAGGGGTGCTGGCACTCACCCCTGCCCCTCCATTCACTCTCTGCCTCCTGCTGACAGACCTCTGTGCAGTCTCCACCTCCAGCTCTCCAAGCCACTCATGCAGCTGAGAGCATATCTGATCCTGTACAGAAAAAAGCATTTATAATGATATATATATATATATACACACAAATAGTTGTGTGACCATTCTCACCTATGTGAGAGCCCCCACCCAACCCCTTCCATTCCATAGCCCATATCTCACTACTTCTTATTAAGTATGAGCCAACCATACCTGGGTTCAGGTCAAAGTGGGTTCAGCGAACATTACAGAACCTCGGGTGCCAAATCCTAACCCCACTAAAATTAATGGAAGTCGAATCGTAAAGTGATACTAAAGTCTTTAAAGTTTCTAAAGTCTCTAAAGTCGTTAAAGTTTTTTTTTCTTTAAAAATAACAAACATGTTATACTTACCTCCACCTCTGTGCAGCTGGATTTGCACAGAGCAGCACAGATCCTCCTCTTCTTGGGTCCCTCACTTGCGCTCCTGGTCCCTCCCTCCTGCTGAGTGCCCCCACAGCAAACAGCTTGCTATGGGGTCACCTGAGCTGAGCTGCTGCTCTGTGTGTCCATTCAGACATGGAGCCGTGGTTCGGCCCCGCCCCTTCTCTCTCCTCATTGGCACACTGACTTTGATTGACAGCAGCGGGGTTCAATGGCGCTGCCGTCTGAGAAAATGAGGAGGGAAAGTCTCTGGCAGCTGACACTCTACTGCAACATCGCTGGATAGAGATGGGGCTCAGGTAAGTATTAGGGGGGCTGAGGGGGGACTTCTGCACACAGAAGGTTTTTTTTATCTTAATGCATAGATAAAAAAGATTAAAAAAAAACTTCTTACTTTACGACCACTTTAACCCCATTCATTTTAAGCTAAATAAATTGAAGTTTGTTACGGAGAGCACTATATGGTGTTTATTTATTTTCTGGGAAAACCAAGCTGAAGAGGCACTGGGAGGACTTAGCCATACCAGGCATTTCTCTGTGATGTTACATTGGAGGGTTTGCCTTTCCCAGATAAAGGCAGAGGCGTGAATTGATCCCTGTAATGAGGATCATTGTTCTAAGGTGAGCAGCTTGTGTTACTGGTGGCGGACCTTGGAGCACCCTTTTTCACCTGTGAAGCTGTTTGCATGCATTGAATCCCACCTGCCTGACACTATAGACCAGGGATATGCAATTAGCGGACCTCCAGATGTTGCAGAACTACAAATCCCATGAGGCATAGCAAGACTCTGACAGCTACAAGCATGACACCCAGAGACAGAGGCATGATGGGACTTGTAGTTTTGCAACAGCTGGAGGTCCACTAATTGCTTATCTCTGCTATAGAGGGATGCTTTTATGAACTTGATTATGGACTATTTTTATTAATTTCTCTTGAGCGCTGCACAGTTGTATTTTTATTATTGACTTAAGGGATTTGATTGTGTTAACCCTGTGTGTTCAGCTGCTTGTCAACTTTTATTTGTCTGTGCTGATTGATCTTTGAACTCCATTCACGCCTAAGGGTAAAACAAATGTTAATGCCTAAGCACAATTTTGCAATTTTGACCTGTGATAGTAAAACCGTACATATTACCACAAATACATTGTGCATCCAGGTGGATTATATCTTGTTTTTTTCAGGAAAAATTGCCCTTTCATTTGGTGGTAAATAGTAATGGATATCTCCTGATTTTTTTTTTTTTATCATAGGAAAATGGGCCCAAAATAGTAAAAAAAAAAAAAAACCCTAATAGGACCCAAAATAAATTCTCTTGCTCCGGACGATGGTAGCGATACCGCATATGTATATGTTAGGTGTTGTATGTACCTGTAGTACAGACCAGAAAAAATAATGCACTTTTTGCTTTTTTTTTATCCTACCTAAAACACACTGACACTACTAATTTTCAAAATGCTTTAAAAGAAAAAATCCTGCTCAGAATATACTGACCCTTACCTTTAACCTTTGACCTGACCTTGACCCAAACACTAACCCTGGCACTGACCTAGATCAAACCTTGACCTAGCTATTTTTTTATTGTTATATTTTTTTTTTTTTGTACACACATTTTTATTTTTCTTTCTCTGCGAGGAGAGAGATTTAATGTATCTCTCCCTTCTATTCACAGAGAGAGAAACACAGGGGCGGCTTCACAGTGATCAGCCAATCAGAGGTTACCAGATGGATCAGGTGACCTGGAATCGGGAGTTCTAGATACCGATCGTTAGTACGCCTCCTGCTGAGACCCCGGTATCTGTGCGGCACGCTCCCAGCACAAAGAGAGATACTCATACTGTATATGAGGCCATACGGGAAAAAGCCCAGCCCAGTGGGGCCGCATATATTTGTACTGTCGGCGTGAAGGGGTTAAAATTGATTGAAGTGATTGAAAAAAACTTCATTTTTTAAAAATAAAATAAAACAGAAGTTGTACTTACCTTCTCTGTGAAAGGATATTGCACAAAGCAGTGTGTTACTTCCTCTTCTCATTTGAGCACCCTTCCAAGCCAGGCTGTGTGCATCCATAGATACACACAGTGCGGCTTGGCCCCTCCTCACAGAATTTTACTGACAGGAGCAGTAGCCAATGGCTCCTACTACTGCCTCTGTGCCTGTGAGAGTGGGGAG
The DNA here is from genome assembly GCA_018402905.1 of Glandirana rugosa. Lineage (NCBI taxonomy): Eukaryota > Metazoa > Chordata > Amphibia > Anura > Ranidae > Glandirana > Glandirana rugosa. Next base: position 935,810 of record BLSH010205237.1, read on the forward strand.
AGAGAAGACCTGCATCCGGGCACAGTGCTGGATCGATAGAGAACTCAGGCAGTGGCGGCTTGTTCATAGAGGGCGCCCCACCCATGCGTCCGGCCCCCTGATCTACATATCAGGGTGCCGGACTATGGATTCCAAGGGGGGGGGTTTGAAGCATGTGATTAGAGCCAGAGGCTCTAATAGGCTTCAGGCGCAGAGCACTGAGCCTTGATCCCACCAAGTTGTGTGAGGGAAGCAAATTAATTTTAGCTATTTTTACACTAAAGTTCCTCCCCGCCAATCAGGAGGCAGATCCTGAGACCTGTTTCCGGATTGGCCAAAGAGCCAGGTGATCCTATTGGATGCCTAGCAATTTGGAGGAACAGGGTGAAGACACAACAGGAAGAGGGCGCGGGAGGAGCGGACACTGGACCAGAGGAGAGGAGATGACACAACAGCAGCGAGAGAGGGGGTGGGGAGGGTTCGTCAGTCCTGCGCTGTGGGCCGCCCGGAGAGTTGGGGGGGGTGTAAGTCTCGCACCATGGGCCATGAGGGTGGTCACAGTGCTTGTTTGCCACCCCCCCCCCCCAAAAGAGAAACCCACCTACCACCACTGCACTCAGGTAAGTGTTGGGGGGGGGGGGCAGGTAAACAGGTATTTTACCTTAATGAAGAAAATGCATTAGATACTGTAAACAAAACTTTAGAGTTTAGAACCACTTTTAGTTCTGGGCATTTTCTAAGGCAATAGGCAAGGGATTGTCAAACAAAGAAGTTCAAATGGGGAAAGCATGGCAGAGTTGATTTTAAAGTTGGGTTTTAAAGTGTTACTAAACCCAGTAATATGAAAATAGTTCATCTGCCCCCTCACAGTGCCCACGGCTTATAAATCTTTTTACATTAACTTCTTCATATCCGCGCTATAGCCAAATGACGGTTACATCGCGGATCTACTTTGCCGGAAGGATGTGCACCGCGCTCTCTGTGAACACCGATCACAGATTGGAGTAAGTGGCCGGTCCCGGTCCCTTACCACGTGATCAGATGTCAGCCAATGATGTGTGATCACATGATGTAGACAAAAGATCGGTGATCGTTTTTAGAGCACGAGGGAAAAAAAACGCCGATCTCCACCGGCTTCTGTCAACAGTACAATGGTCCTTCGCACAGAGAGCCGCGGATGGCTGTCTGTGCCCACCAGTGCCCCCTGTCAGTGCCACCTATCATTTCTCACAAGTGCCACCTACCAGTGCCCACAGTGACACCTACCAGTGTCCAGCAGTGCCACCTACCTTTGCCCAGCAGTGCCGCCTATCAATGCCCACCAGTGCTGCCAATCAATGCACATCAGTACCTCATCATCAGTGCCACCAATCAGTGCTGCCTATCAGTGTCACCTACCAGTGCCTATCAGTGCCACCTATCAGTGTCGCCTATCAGTGCGACCTATCAGTGCCAAGCAGTGCCAACCATCAGTGCCACCTCTCAGTGCCTATCAGTGCTGCCTCGTCAGTGCACATCAGTGCCACCTATCAGTGCCCATCAGTACCGCCTTATCAGTGCAGCCTATCAGTGCCCATCCGTGCAGCCTATCAGTGCAGCCTCAACAGCGCACATCAATGAAGGAGAAAAATTACTTGTTTTCAAAAATTTATAACAAACCATGAAACTGTTTTTTTTTTTCAAAATTTTCAGTCTTTTATTGATTAATTTGGGTACCGTGTTGCATGACCGTGCAATTGTCATTCAAAGTGCAACAGCAATGGAAGTTGAAAATTGGCCTGGGCAGGAGGGGGGTTTAAGTGCCCAGTAAGCAGGTGGTTAAAAAACTGCCACTATATACCTTTTGGGATGATCTGTATACCACGGTTTCCTGATAACCTGCAGTTTGTCCATAGCTGTGTGTTCAAATAGGAGGAGATTTCCACGACAGCTTCTATACACGCCCATATATGTGATGTCAATATCATGTGACCTGAACAGTTCAACTGAAACAGGAACTGTTCCATCCAGCATAAGAGACCAAACTGAGCATGTGCAGCTTTACCACCCTGCTGTATATTATATGAACTTGCTTAGATTGACAGTGCAGGAGGGAAGTATCTATGCATACAGGATAAAACAGCATTTTTTAAACAATGCTGAGGATTAACCCCTTAAGTTCCACAATAAATATAACAAGCATGCTATGCTGCATATACAGGCTGATTTTACTGTTGTGGGTTTAGTAACACTTTAAACTTTGACTTGTAAAGGAGTGAAGGATGGCCAAGCATGCATACAACCTCAAACATTTTCAATTAAGTCAATTGAAATAAATGTATTTTCTTAGGCACAGATATTTTCCTATGCCAGCTTATTAGGCAACGAAGGAACAGCAGCACCCTCATGAGTAATCATGCTGCTCACTATTAGTGATGAGCTTAAAGCGGTAGTAAACCCATGCATTTAACAGGTTAAAAACCAGTCACATTTCCGGCATGTGCCGGAAATGTAACACTCTCATTGGTTGTGCTCTAAACCATACTGTCAAACCATCCAATGGCTGGTGTCATAGCTGATCACATGTGCAGCACCATGGCAGTTGTAGATTAAACAGAGGCCAAGATGGCAGCTTCCTTGGCTGAAAATGATAGGAGGGTTTACTACCACTTTAAAGCGGAACTAAACTCTCTCAATTAACATGACCCATTTTTAATCCCTATGATGCTAACATTAGTAAATAGATAGGAAGGTATATTATATTTACTTGTTTGAAACTTTTTCTTACATTTCTTCAGTTGCTTCCTGGTTTCTGGCCTAGGCCAACATGATGTCATACATCCCAGGAGTCTCCATGGACTCTTGAGGAGGGTAGGAGGGGCTTTCTCAGCTAAGCACCCCCTTCTGCCTGCAAAAAAATGATTTCAGCCCACAAATCCTTTAATTGGATTGCTACTCTAATTTACCCGGCAGGCACATTATCAAATATAACTATGTATTGTTTATAAATAATTACCATGCAGTTCACACCATATGAAAGAACGGCTAATCAGATTTGAAATTATGTATTTATATATATATATAGAATGCCTCATTAAGATGTATATGAGGTGACGGGGCTTTGATAACTCAAGATTATTTGCTTCTCTTAATTGCAAATTACACTGACATTAAACTGATGAATAAATCAAATGCAGTCCTCTGCTGCGCGATCATTATACACTTGTAGCAACAACAATTTGTCATCCCAGTAAGTAACCTGTTAACCTTTTTTTTTTCTAACATAGCAAAACTTGTCTAAGTATCATGTTTTTAAAATTAGTGAAGTTTAGAAACTTATAAACATATTTTACAATTTATTTTTATAAAAATGGCATAAGTTAAACCGGATTCTCAGAAGCAGAAAACTCTTGAGTGTGCGCATTGCACTACTGCTTATGCTTCGATGCAAAATCGCAATACCAGACAGCAAATGCAGTTTGCACATGGCACACAGTGGCCCATTTGACCACTCGCAGACCGCCAAACGTACATATACTGCAGCAGGGCAGCCGCTCTATCAGTGGCAGTCCGTCCATAGGGGGTGCAGGGGCGCCGCCCCCCCCCCCCATCCATGCGTCTGGCCCCCTGATCTACATATAGGGGCGCCGGACTATGGATTCCAATAGGAGGGTGTGAATTTCTGAAGCACGTGATCAGAGCCGGAGGCTCTAATAGGCTTCAAAAAAGGGTGGGCTAGGGGCGCAGAACACTACGCCCTGATCCCACCCTGTTGTGTGACGATAGCAAATTCATTTTCACTATTTTCACACTAAAGTTCCTCCCCGCCAATCAGGAGGCAGGTCGTGAGACCTGTTTCCTGATTGGCCAAATTGTAAGGTGATCCTATTGGATGCCTAGTGACTAGGAGAAACAGGGAGAAGACACACAGTCACAGGGAGGAGCTGGCATCGGAGGCGCTGCCCGCATCCCAGGAGAGGACACCACAGCCCTAGATTGGGTAGGTGCAGCAACGCCGCCCTCCCGAAGGGGGGGTATTGGTGATGTCAGTGTCACGCTGTGGTCTGCCCAGGGGAATGGGGTGCTGTCAGAAAAACCCACCAGCCGCTGCTGCGCTCCATACCAGATCTATACCATACCCAGTACATGACCTGACACTTCAGAGTCTGGGTCACACACAGCTGGAGCCCGTTGCGGGTATCATGGACTTGATGTCTGCCGCCATCCACCAATCACTCATTACACAGGCAGAACAGCAGTGTGCCTATGTAAACAAGGCAGATTGCCATTCTATCAGAAGGGAAAGTTTTGATCCTGTGTTCCTGCAAAGTAGGAACATGGATTGTTGCCTTCCCCTAGTCAAAGTACCAGACAATGAGAAAGTACTACCTAGGCACACATTTAACCCTTTGATTGCCCCTGGTGTTAACCCCTTCCCAGCCAGTGTCATTACTACAGTGACAGTGCATATTTTTAGCACTGGTCACTGTATTAGTGCCACTGGTCCTCAAAAAGTATCAGTTAGCGTCCGATTTGTCCACCGCAATATCACAGTCCTGCTATAAGTCGCTGATTGCCGCCATTACTGGTAGAAAAGTAAATAAAAATTCCAGTATATCCACTTCAGCCCCGGAAGGATTTCCAGCTATAGGACCGGAGCCCTTTTTGCGATTCGGCGCTGCGTCGCTTTAACTGACAATTGCGCGGTCGTGCGACGTTGTACCCAAACATAGAGCTTTCTTTTGGTGGTATTTGATCACCGCTGCGTCATTTCTGATCGCCGCTATAAACAAAAGAAGAGTGACAATTTTGCAAAAAAAAAACACATTTCTTACTTTTTCCTAAAATACAAATACAAAAAAAAATATAAAAAAACATTTTTTTTCACCGTTTTTGGCCGATTTATATTCTTCCTCATATTTGCGATAAAAAAAATCGCAATCGGCGTTTATTGATTGATTTGCGCAAAAGTGGTCGCGTTTACGGATGATGAGAATTCATTTTTGGGGTTTTTAATTTTTTTTAATTTTTTACTAGTAATGGCGGCGATCTGCGATTTTTTGCGGTACTGCGATATTTCAGCGGACATGTCGGACCATTTTGACACTTTTTTGGGACCATTGGCATTTATACAGCGATCAGTGCTATAAAAATGCACTGATTACTGTGTAAATGCCATTGGCAGTGAAGGGGTTAACCTGCAGGGGGCGCTCTAAGGGTTAACTATGTTCCCTGGGCGTGTTCTTACTGTATGGGGGACTGCCTGTCTGGGGAAGGGAAGTGGTCACAGCCTTCACGTAAAGGAAGGCTGTGATCACAGCCCTTCCCCCTCACACAGAGCGGAGGTCCGTGTTTACATACACGGACCTCCGCTCACTCGCTCCGGGGGGGCCATCGCGGGTAGCCGGCGGCAATCGAAGCCGCCGCACCCGCTCCCTGGCCCCCCCTGGACACAGGGAGCGCGCGAGCTCACTAAACTCGTTCCCGCAGCCGCCGTCGTATGACGGCGATTTGCGGGAACGAGCCACTTTGCCGCTGTCAGATGCCGATCGGCGGTCGGCAAGTGGATATATACCATAGTTTGTAGACGGAATAACTTTTGCACAAACCACGTACTGGTATTTGATCAAGAAATTTGATTTTTTCGCATATTTTTATTGGATATGTTTCATAGCAGATAGTAAAAATAATGTGTTGTTTTTTTTTTTTCAAAATTGTGTTTCTAGCGCAAAAAATAAAAATCGTGGAGGTGATCAAATACCACCAAAAAAAAAGGGAAAAATTGTGGGGAAAAACAGGACAAAAATTTTATTTGGGCACAGCATCACGCGACCCCGCAATTGTCAGTTAAATCAGCGCAGTGCCATATCGCAAAAAAGGGGGGTAAATCTTCTGGAGCCGAAGTGCTTAAAGTGACTGTAAAGGCTATTTTTTTTTTGTTTTTTTTTAAATAACAAACATGTTATACTTACTTCCTGCAGTTGGATTTGCACAGAGCAGCCCAGATCCTCCTTTTCTCAGGTCCCTCTTCTGCTCTTCTGGCCCCTCCCTCTGGTGAGTCCCCCCTCAGCCAGCAGCTTGCTACAGGGGGCAGCCGAGCCATTCAGACACGGAGCCCTGACCCGGCCCCACCCTCTCTCTCCCTTGATTGGCTGACTGATTTTGATTGACAGCCATGGGAGCCAGTGGTGTCGCCTCTATGTCTCATCAGGAGGAGTGTCTGGAACAGCTAAGACATTTGTGGACATCGCTGCAGAGAAAAGGGGCTCAGGTAAGTGATTAAGGGGTTGCTGGGGGGCTGCTACACACAGAAGGTTTTAAATCTTAATGCAGAATGCATTAAGATAAAAAAACCTTCTGCCTTTACAACTCCTTTAAACTGAATTCATCTGCTGATCTGTGGATGAATAAACAGAAAGATAAAAAAAGAAACAATGTCTCTTTTTATCTTTCTGTTTCAGCGCCTGAGCAATGTTGTTGATCAACATTACCCCAGCTGTTTTTTGTTTTTTTTTTGACAGCTCCAATTGCCAGGACTTCCTTTACAGATCAGCTGTCAACAGGGAAACTTCACTAACAGCTGAATGAGTCATTGATTAAGGATGCAGCGGCCCACTCCTTAACAAACTATAATCGTTGGCATTTTTTTTCAGCTGTTCATTGCAAATGCTTAGTATCGGCACCCGCACTAAGTTAAAGAGGAAGTAAATCCCGATGGGGGTTACTTCCTCTATATTCCCCTGCAAAGTAAAAGCATAATGGGGTAGTATGCATCGCACAGTAGCCCATTATGTGTCACTTACCTGCAAACGAAGCTGCGACTCCCAGTGATGTCCCCTGTGCAGGCATCGTCCATTTTCAGCCCCTCTTCCTTCCGGGGCCGCGACTCCGGCTCTGTGACTGGCCAAAGCCGCCGTGACGTCACTCCTGTGCAAGCGCATGGGAGCCGCCAGTCACCTCACAAACAAAGTGAAGAAACGGCACTGCGCATGTGCCGAATGACATAGAAACATAGAAAAGTGACGGCAGAAAAAGACTGAGTAGTCCATCGAGTCTGCCCCTTTTTATTTATTTATTTATTTTTAATTTTTTTATATATATTTTTTTTTTACATTAACCTTGTTGTCTGACTATAGATTTATGTTTATCCCAAGCATGTTTGAAGCCATTTACTGTTGACTGTCTCACAACCTCTGTTGGTAGTTTATTCCAATCATCAACCACCCTTTCAGTAAAATAATACTTTCTAATACGTTCTATGACGTCGGCAATGCGAGTGCACTGCATATCTCCTAAACCATGCAAGTTTAGGAGATAAGCAGGGAACCTACAGGTAAGCCTTATTATAGGCTTACCTGTAGGTTAAAGTGGTTGTCATGGGTTGATAACCACTTTAAGTCACTAGACAAGAGCTCAAGAATAGCTTTGTTAACCATTAAAGAGGTAAACCTCTGAATTGAAAAATGAAAAAGCATAACCTATAGAAGTGAAAAACTAGGTAGGATGGGATTTTAGAAGTGCTACAGTATCTCACAAAAGTGAGTACACCCCTCACATTTTTGTAAATATTTTATTCTATCTTTTCATGTGACAACACTGAGGAAATGACACTTTGCTACAATGTACAGTAGTGAGTGTACAGCTTGTATAACAGTGTAAATTTGCTGTCCTCTCAAAATAACACAAAGCCATTAAAGTGGTTGTCAAGTCATGACAACCACTTTAACCTACAGGTAAGCCTACAATAAGGCTTACCTGTAGGTCCAGGAAATATATCCTAAACTTGTACGGTTTAGGAGATATCCCCTGTATCTCACTTTTGAAAAGTTAAGTCTCCAAATGGAGAAATTACCAATTGTTTCGATAAGAACTCGAGAACAGAT
>BLSH010205237.1:943660-963508 GCA_018402905.1 Glandirana rugosa
ACATTATCACGGAGGAAAACGGAAGTGAGGATTTTACAGGTAATTTTGAATCGTCACAAGGTCATAAGAGACACTAACACTTCCCTATAGAAAGGGAAAAGTGGGAGTTGAAAGATACCATCTAATTCGACATAATATAAATACAAGACTTAAGAAAATCGACTTTTTAACCCGAAACGTGTACCTAAGGTCCTGGTATATAGATAACTCGGCTGAAGTCTATATTTATATAATCCTCGCCCTCCTCTCGCTTCAGTGAAAAGCGAATGCCATAACTAAGCTAAAATAGGATGATTTTCTTCCTGGCTGTAAAACATACCCAATTAGGGATATCATTTCAGGGAAATATTCAGTTAAGCCTATAAACATAGCTTAATGTGGGCAAATAATTTACTTTTGCTTCGTACTCGCCCATTCCTTAGGGGTCCTGGAATCCATGTGCAAAGCCCAATTTTTCAGCTAAAAGAATTCAGAACATAAATATAATACAGCTTAATCTACCATAGAAAGTTGAGGGTGAAAAGGGAAAGATATCCCTTCACAATCACAGAGAATACTGGAACACTGCTAAGTTTTAATGGACATTTTAGGAGTGAAGGCAAAAGGAGGCACTATTACAATTGCAAGAATTTTTAAAGCTCAACTCCAAGAGTTACAAAAACTACCTTTACATTGGGCATCCCACCCTGCACTGCAAGGATTATATGCTCATTAAAATGGTTGTAAACCTAAGTCATGAAATCTGAACAAAGCACATATAAGCACTATATTACCAAAAATATTGGGACACCTGCCTTTACACGCACATGAACTTTAATAGCATCCCAGTCTTAGTCCATAGGATTCAATATTGCGTTGACCCACCCTGGGGCAGCTATAACAGCTTCAGCTCTTCTGGGAAGGATGTCCACAAGGTTTAGGAGTGTCTATGGGAATGTTTGACCATTCACCCAGAAGCACATTTGTGAGGTCAGGCACTGATGTTGGACAAGAAGGCCTGGCTCTCAGTGTGCGCTCTCATTCATCCCAAAGGTGTTCTATCAGGTTGAGGCCAGGACTCTGTGCAGGCCAGTAAAGTTCCTCCACCCCAAACTCGCTCATCCATGTCTTTATGGACCTTGCTTTGTGCACTGGTGCGCAGTCATGTTGGAACAAGAAGGAGCCATCCCCAAACTGTTCCCACAAAGTTGGGAGCATGAAATTGTCCAAAATGTCTTGGTATGCTGACGCCTTAAGACAAGGGTAGGCAACCTGCGGTCCTCCAGCTGTTGTATAACTACATTTCCCATGAGGCATTGCAAGGCTGACGTGTACAATTACTCCCAGAGGCATGATGGGACTTGTAGTTTTGCAACAGCTGGAGGGCCACAGGTTGCCTACCCCTGCCTTAAGAGTTCCCTTCACTGGAACTAAGGGGCCAAGCCCAACCCCTGGAAAACAAAACCACACCATAATCCCCCCTCCACCAAATTATTTGGACCAGTGCACAAAGTAAGGTCTATAAAGACATGGATGAGTGAGTTTGGGATGGAGGAACTTGACTGGCCTGCACAGAGTCCTGACCTCAGCCTGATAGAACACCTTTGGGATGAATTTGAACGGAGACTGCAATCCAAGCCTTCTTGTCCACATCAGTGCCTGACCTCACAAATGTGCTTCTGGTCAATCATAGACACTCCTAAACCTTGTGGACAGCCTTCCCAGAAGAGTTGAAGCTGTTATAGCTGCAAAGGGAGGGCCAACTCAATATTGAACCCTATGGACTAAGACTTGGATGTCATTAAAGTTCATGTGCGTGAAAAGGCATCCCAATACTTTGGTAATAAAGTGTATGTCTGTAGTGTTTATTTGTCTCTCTCCAAACCTCTAAGTGTCGTTGGTGATTTGTTCCTCTGTATCAGTGTGAGTCATTTTCCCGACACATAAGATGCATTTGTGAAGGGGAGGGAGAGCTCAGCACACAGCTTGTCTATTCAGAACACAGCTCTGCATGTCCCTTCTGTGCCGTGTGTGAAGGGGAGGTGGGGTGTCCCTTTCCTCCAATCAGCTCTCACACAGTTTGCAAGAGCTCTAACTGACCCCTTCTATGTGCTCCTGACAGATAAAAAGGATTTGATCATAATTCTTCTATAACCATACTGTAACCATACTATATACACAGGGGCGTATCATGAAATTAGTGGGCCCGTGTGCAAGCCCACGCCACACCGATCATTCATAGCTGTCAACCAGGGAGAGATCATCCATGGGTGCAGTGTTGGTCAGAGCACAGTGGGCCCCCCCACCCCTCAGGGCCCGTGTTCAGTGAACACCCTGCACCCATGGATGATACACCACTGTATATACACTCTTGTATATACACTTCTCTTCATCTCAAGCACAATCATGTTTGCCGTTACTTCTCCTTCCTCTCTCCTGCACAACACTTCTCAGGCCTAGCTAACACGTGGTGAGACCTGCCTCAGACTCTGGCCAGGCCTCTGTGTCGTCCCCACCCCCTCATTACAGGCAAGGGGTCACGGACCCCTCAGGTATAGCAAAAAAATACATGGTGTGCTAGGTCACCCCCCCCCCCCAGACTAGGTGCTCCCTCAAAGGCCTCCGCAAGTAGTGCTCCATCTCCTAGTTCTTCCACCCGATCTCTCCTCCCTGGCTGGGCTGACCCAAGGTGGCCTGATTGGTCAGAGCTCCCCAAATACCCCAGGCAGCTCCAGCTCTCTTCCCCACCCTTTCTTCCAGAACCCTCTAGAAGCAAAGAGGAGGTAACCAAGAGGTGTCACTGCCTGTTAGTTATCCTAACACCTAGCACCTACCTAAGAGTGGAGGGCACTACACCAGCAAAGTCCACCCTTACATTCATGTGTGGCCAGCAGTGTCCCCTTTACATACATATGTCAACAACATGTAGGTGGGATGCAGCGGCAATAATTCACACAGTCAGGTGCAGTGAAAAACTTATAAGTAACACAGCAACAGTTCACAACAAACTCAGTGAGAAAGCTGCCCCACCATGTACACTCACAGTTTCCAGTAGTGTGAAGAGAGCAGGTATCAGCCGGACTGACAGTCTCTGTTTAAGAAAGCAGAATGCGACGTCTCGTCTCGTGCACAAGAGAGATGATGCCCAATGGAGTTGGGACCCTACGCTTTCCCTGCTCATCAGGAACCTCTACCTACCACTAGTGCTGTCCTTACTCTGCCAACTCGCAAAAGAGCGCCAAGTCTGTTGACCAGGGCCTTAAATAGGCTCTGTCTGACCCAAGATGGCTGCCAATCAGATTGCTTCCCCAGTGACTCAGGAAATCATAGAGGAAATGCTTTCCTCTTGATTTCCTCTCCAGCTACAATGCCGCTGTGAATGAGCACCACCTGCAGTGGAGAAAGTAGACTGCACCTGCCTACAAGCAGAGTCCCCCTTGCATCTATGTGTGGCCAGCAGAGTCCCTCTTACACTCATTTGTGGACAGGAGAGTCCCTCTTACATACATGTGTGGCCAGAAAATCCCCCTTAGCCTTCAGACAGCAGAGCACCAGGGTGGAAGCCAGGAGGTTCAGCAAGTCTGGACAGAAGAAAGACAATCCTCCTGTAAATGCTAGGGGCAGTTCTAGCTACCAACCATGGTGGAAGGAGTGTGGAGGGAGTTATCTGTGCTGGGGACTGTAGAAGGGTTTGGCGTTGGTAGGTAGTTGATGGGCCAGCCTCTGTATTAAGATACATTGTATATTTTACAAATATTCAGGGGACGAAAAAAAAAGTTTATATCCAGTAGTGCCCAGAGAGTCCTCTCTTACATCCAGTAGTGCCCATAGAGTCCTCTCTTACATCCAGGAGTGCCCATAAGAACCCCCTCTTACATCCAGGAGTGCCCATTGAGCCCTCTTCTACATCCAGGAGTGCCCAGCAGTGTTCCCCCTTAATTCATGTTTGCCCAGCAGAGTTCCCCTTATATCCATGTGTGGTCAGCAGAGCCCCCTTACCATTCAGACAGCAGAGCAGCAGCGTGGAAAAAGGGAGGGGGAGCAATTCGGGATGGAGGAAGTCCAATCCTCTTGTAAATCCTAAGGGTAGGTTGGCAGTCCTAGCAACCAAACACGGTGGAAGGAATGTGGGGGGTTTTCTGTGCTGAGGACTGTAGGAGGGTTGCTGCTGGCTGGCAGTAGATGGGCCAGTCTCTGTATTATGACAAACAGACTGGCACATCTACTGCTGGCCAACCAGGGCATTTTAATTTACATTTGCTGCGGGAAGGATAAAATCTTGTAGTGGGTCGGATGTGGCCTGCAGGCTGTACTTTGGAGACTCATGCTCTTGAGGAGGAGGAATAAGATGTAATATTTACCTTATTTCTTGCTCTGGCAAGCTCTACTGCTCTCCTCTGCTCCAGCTTGTTGGGGACGTCCCATGCTACCCTCATTGGCTATTGGTTGTAGTTGATTACATCATCGTCTGACATATAGAAGAAGCTTAGGGGGACCAATGCACAGATGGCGGAAGCCTGCCAGACTGAGGAGTAAGATAAATACTACACCTTATTCCTCATCCCCTTAAACCAATGATCATTTAACCATTGCAATGTTGGAAGGGGGAGGGCACTGCAAGGGTAGTTTTATTTAATTTCTGGAGTTGGGATTTAAAGGGAATTTATAGAGATTTGTGTATGTTTTCTTTCTTTTAAATATTATGAACAAGAACAGGGGCGTTGCTAGGGGGTGGCTATTGGGGCTACAGCCCCGAGTCTGGGGCCTATAGCCCCGAGTCTCTTACCGGGTGGGTGCAGTTCTGCAATTTGCAGGTATGTCTCGGTCCGGAATGCAGGAGGCAGGGGCAGACTGAGCTGTGGTAGCATGGGCTCCGGCTCGGCCCTCGCCTCCACCTGATGTATGGGGAGGCTCTCTGTGTACCCTGATGTATGGGGAGGAACTCTGGGGACCCTGATATATGGGGAGGTTCTCTGGGGACCCTGATGTAAGGTGGGGCTCTCTGTGGACCCTGATGTAAGGAAGAGGCTCTCTGTGGACCCTGATGTAAGGAAGAGGCTCTCTGTGGACCCTGATGTAAGGAAGGGGCTCTCTGGGGACTCTGATGTAAAGAAGGGACTCTCTGGGGACCCAGATGTAAGGAAGGGGCTCTCTGGGGACACTGATGTAAATGGGGGGCTCTCTGGGGACCCTGATGTAAGGGGGATCCACAGAAATGTAACAATGTTTATATATATATATATATGTGTGTGTATGCCCGCTCAAGCGTATGACTCTACTTTGCTGCTATGGGCTCTAGCCCCAGATCTTTTGTAGACCTAGCAACGCCCCTGAACAAGAATACGGATTCACCGTCCTTTTAGATTCAATGAGAGAAGAGAGAGCCTGCAAGGAAACAGACTTTGCTGTATCCTCTCTTTAGAAAACACATATTTTTTTTAATATTCCCATATTATGGTGTCACAGCCAATAATAGATAGTAGACCCTCTGTGCTATATACTGTATATAAGCACATTTTTCCTTTATATATCTGACATCATAGCAGGAAGCTGCAAAGGATTAGGAGCATGTGATGTTGCTCTGTACCTGGTTAGTCCATCAAACCAACAGACGGCAGCAGTTTGAAGTGCCCTTTAAGGTGAGAAAAATATTAAGTTATATCTTTGACTGTTTTTCCTGTGAGAAGGATAAAACATTCCATTCTTATCATAAATGTCAGATCTCTGATCCAGCATCCAGGATATGTTACCACGGCTTAATTGCATGAATCACTGAGCAGGTGACATAAGCAAGTAAATATTATTTATTGTATTGCTGATTCAATGGAAAGAATGTTGTGTGCCAGTTGGTGCAAGGTGCAGTCCCGCTCCCACCTGAAACCCTTTGTCAGTATAATTAAATGTTGGATTCGTAGAGCATTTATTTTGATGGCTCTGCAAATTTAGATGATGCTTATCAAATATGCTACAATGAATGGATTATAAATGTACTGTAATAATGTACAAATGTTATACTGATATTAGTAACTGAAAAGAATATACATTGTTGAAGACAGGTCATGGTGGTTTAAAGAAGACAGACGCCAATGAAACCAATTTTATTTGTTCAATTCATAATAAGTAAATCAGCAGTGGAAAACCAGCAGTATAGTACCTTTCTTTTCACAAAAGTTTTTTATGGGCTTGTTTGGGGAATTTTCTGTGAACAGTTGGTAAGAGAAAGTACAAAATAGGGCAGGCCATGTTGGTGAGCCATGCCAGTGGTCTTCAAACTGCGGCCCTTTCCTAGCTTTTATTTGGCCTTTGGGGCACTGTTTCATCCATTGATACCAACAATGGGGCATAAATGCCCCCACTGGCGCCAATTCCTCCCAATGACACCAACAATGGGGCACAATTCCTCCCAATGACACCAACAATAGGGCACAATTCCTCTCAATGACACAAACAATGGGGCACAATTTTTCCCACTGACACCAATGATGGGGCACAATTACTCCCATTGAAACAAATGATGGGGCATTATTTATTTCCCACTGATATTGGGACCTTTTCTACTCCCAATAGACACAGTCCAGCCCCCCTAAAGTCAGTAAACTGTCCCTTTGTTTAAAAAGGGTTAGGGTTTGTGTTAGGGCTAGGGTTAGGGTTAGGGTCAGGGTTAGGGTTAGGGTTTTCCCTTCAAGAAAAAGGCTAGGACTTAGGGATTGGAACAGTAACCTCCCCCAAAGGTCAAAGGCCAGGAGACGGGTCCCCAAATGTCAAGAGGCTTGACCGCCCCCGACAAAGTGTACCACCTACCCCGAACAAGTCGGGGAATGAACAAGTCGGGGAAAGCGCAGCATGCATTTTTCCTAGCTTCTTCTAGGGTGGGCAAGCCTGGGTAGAAGTGGCATGGGGTTTTGCTTGGGCAGGATGTGATTGGGTGGGGTGACATTCCATGGCTTGTGATTAGGTTGGGTGGGGTCCCTCCTCCCTCCCTCATCCTCCTTTTTCTCCATTTACTCCAGGATATGTCAAGTTTAGTTGACAGCTTGGGGAGAGCACTGGCTGCATGCAGGGCTATTGCATATGATTAGTGAGCCCAATAGATCTCTCTTTTTCTGTCTGCTATTATGTCATCCTGTTGTTTAGCTTGCTACTTGCAGTGGTGCACCCTGAGCCCACATAATCAATCACTGAAGACTGCTGAGCTGTAAGAATTGCTAGGTGCTCATCCTGTTAGTTTTAAAGGTAAAGAGCATATGTTTATGAACATCCCTCCATTTTGTTTCTTAGTAGGATGAGCCTGAAATCTAAATATAAGCAGAGGATTAAGTCTAAGTCCTGGATCTCCTTCTCCATGTTCCAGCAGACATTGCCCTCCACTTCCCTCTTCTGGCTTGAGACATTATCATGTACCTTATAACAGAGCCTGATGTGTAGACGGAGGCCTCTCTCATAGCCCCGCCTCAAGCACCACTAATGTTGAAACAGTGGCTGCAAAAGCAAGGCAAGGTATGAGTGCCTGTAAGTTGTCCAGCCAATTGTAGCCATGAGTAGCAGATGCTTCGTTCAAAAATTGGGTCAGAAGGCAGCAGGAGAAGTAGACCCTGAACTTGGTGGACAGCAGACGGCAGTCGCTTGGCAGGCAACTGGCTGGTAAAAGGTACTGGAGACTCTGGCAGAACACAGCAGGTGAGGAACCAGCAGGGGTGAGGTAGAATGCAGAGCAGCACAGATGGATAACTAGGTATGAGGTCAGATGAGCCAAGTCAGTAACAGATGGTCAGATGCAGGCATGGACAGCAGGCAGAGAATGATCAGGATACAGACAGAGATCAGCAACACTGAAGCAGGCAGATGAGCAGGAGGCAGAGCAGAAACCAGAGACAAGCCAAGGTCGGGGCAGACAGTGGTCAGGACAAGTTGGGTCAAGCACAAAAGTTAAACACAGGAACAAATGCAGGAACACAGGAATAGTGAAAAACACAAACAGAGGGCACACCAGCTTAGTGCATTATCCTTTGCATTTTTATTTAAAATTCGATAAAAAATGGTACTCACAAACCAACTCTTGTTTCAGGCAAGTCAGCAGTGGGGGCAGGTGCATGCGCACGTATGTGCACATCTATGCCCAGGATGGCAAGCACCCGCAGATCTGCGCCTGCCACCTGTACTATGGCTGGTGCTTTCCTGACAGACATGACTCGAATCATTATGACTGATCCCTTTCAAAGAAGCATAGACCTCCTAGAAGATCATCTACATGCTCTTGCTTGTGGAGCTGCTGCCCTTCTGGCTGAACAAATGTGCATGGGTTGCTTGGAAGAAGTCTCAGGTAAAGAATCAAAATCCTTGGAAGTAAAGTCTTATATCTGACAGGCAGTGGCAGAAGGAATACAAGAATATGTACAGCAGGGAGTTTTTCCTAAAATTGTGAGAGTGAGTAAGGGGCTGAAGTTGGCAGCAGAGTCACCAGATGCTTCGATCTTGGAAGGTTATCATGATTCTGAAAAAGAAATAATGTAATCTTACAACTTCGACTTTACCTTGGTGGCACTATTCATCATGTCAATGATATATCAGCTATTAACTGTAAAGAGGACATGATGACTCCCCAAAAAGCTAAGGAAATACTTCTCAAACCTAGAAAAAGAGTTGCCCCTTAATATTCAAGATCAAGGAGATTACGGAGGATGATTGGGCCTAGCCAGATAAGAAAGCAAATATGTTGAATCACATTTCTAAACTTTATCACTTTCAGACAGTACTTTCGGAATCCGGGATACTCCTCCAAAAATTGATGTAGTCTTGCAAAGCCTAGCAAAGCATTTAGTTCTGCCTCCTTGAAGAATAAGTATCCTTTAAATATATTATTAACAGGAGGGTGGAGGAGACCTAAAAAGGGACTGTTCGGCAGCTGGGGTAGCCTGCAAACCTGCAGTCAACTTTACAATCAGTTTCCAGAGTACTGTACTTAGACTGTCGATTTCGAGAATCAAAGAAGCTCTCGTTTCAAAGGTGCAAATAGCAAACATCATGGCTTCACTTCAAGATATAAAGAGTGCTTCTGAATTCATGGCAGAAGCTGCTATGGACCTTGTGTGGCTTTTGCGAAGACTGATTTATCAGTAATGACACTGTGGGGGGGATTTCCTAAAACTGGAGCACTCAGAATCTGATGCAGCTGTGCATGGTAGCCAATCAGCTTCTAACTTCAGCTTGTTCAATTAAGCTTTGAAAATAAAACCTGGAAGCTGATAGGTTACTATGCAGAGCTGAACCAGATGTTGCACGCTTCAGTTTTATTAAATCTCCCCCTATGGCTGAAGCACTGGATGGCAGATGGCTCACCTTAACCACTCCAGATCCGCGCTATTGCCGAAGTGCGGCTCCAGCGCGGATCTGAAATGCCCAGACGACGTCCATGGATGTCGTCCCCTGTGCACGGTCATCGCGTGCCCCCTGGCGGCAGCGGCGGCGTGCGCGCGCCACACGCTGCGCGAGCGTGCCCGTGGGTCGGGCGGCCTTGATGTCCACCCGAGACCCGCCGATCTCTTTTAGGAGCCTCAGAACGTGGAACCGCCGTTGTAAACACGGCGGTTCCCCATTCTGTGACAGGGGACAAGCAGATCTACTGATCCCTGTCACTGGGATCAGTTAGATATGTTATGTCCCGGCCAGCCCTGCCCCCCCCCCACAGTTAGAACACGCCCAGGGAACATTTGTTAACCCCTTCACTGCCCCCTGCAGGTTAACCCCTTCACTGCCAATGACATTTATACAGTAATCAGTGGATATTTAAATTTCTGATCGCTGAATAAATGTCATTGGTCCCAAAAATGTGTAAAAAATGTCCGACATTTCTGCAGCAATATTGCAGTCCCGATAAAAATCGCAGATCGCCGCCATTACTAGTAAAAAAAAAATAATAACAAAAACGCCATAAATCAATTCCCAGTTTGTAGACGCGATAACTTTTGCGCAAACCAATAAATATACGCCGATTGCGATTTTTTTTTTTTACCAAAAATATGTAGAAGAATATATATCGGCCAAAACTGATGAATATTTTTTTTAATGGATTTGTACTTTAGCAAAAAGTAAAAAATATTGTTCTGTTTTGCAAAATTGTCGCTCATTTTTTGTTTATAGCGGCGATCAGAAATGACGCAGAGGTGATCAAATACCACCAAAAGAAAGCTCTATTTGTGGGGAAAAAAAGGACGCACAATTTTATTTGGGTACAACGTCGAACGACCGCGCAATTGTCATTCAAAATGCGACAGCGCTGAAAGCCAAAAATTGGTCTGGGCAGGAGGGGGGTTTAAGTGCCCGGTAAGGAAGGGGTTAAGGAGGGGTACGGCATCTTGCCTTATCTTTATCAGTAGTAGAAACTCAGATGAAAGCTGTCAAGATTTAAACTAACTCCACCTGTCACTAAGCATGGGTGAAATTTCTAGACAGATGGAACACTAGTGAGCCTGTGGTAAGACCTTGTGCCAGGAAGTGCCCTCCATCCAGTCTGGACGCTAGTGAGGCGAGGACACCTCATCTGAAAGATATATGGTCACAAAAGATGTAGGACGCTCCTTATTCATGGAGGCTAGTACAATTTTTGGAAGTTGAAAAGCTTTCATTGACATTGACCTAGGAGAATCAGCATGATTTAAGCATACCAAAACCGAATCCACCCATTCCACCTCCCATGGGCATATCCATATAGATGCATGTGATTTATTCAAACACCTTCACTGTCTTATTGTCCACTTACAGGGCAAATTAGATGCTATGTAAGAAAAAGAAGCCCATAAGGGTGGAATAAAATAAATAGCCAAAAATACTTGATATTAAGGAAGAGCACTAAGAAATATTCCTTGTGGCCTCTAGTTGGTGGTCCAGTTCAGCATCTGCGGAGCAAGTTTACATGTCATTTTTTTAAAAATGTAGGCTGGTCCTCTGTGCCTCAATGCCTCGAAACACGGACCACCTGCAGGCTATTTTCTTCATCAATCTGAAAACCCTACTCATATAATTTTTTGCTCTGAAGAGGGGGAGGTCGGAACCTCCTGGTCCACAGCATGATCCCTATAGGGGTGGAACAGGAGGCCAGAAAGCGATTTGTTAATTTCGATGACAATGCCCTTTTACACACAGAACCGTCCCCTTACGTACTCACCTTGAGAACGATGTTGGGAAGGCTGTCAGGGCACCAATAGCAGGAGAACTCTAGGACCCAGAGTCCGTCAGAGCAGGAGGACTCTAGGACCCAGAATCCGTCAGAGAAGGAGGGCCCTAGGACCCAGCATCTCCGACAGGCAGCACATAACATGGGCCTTTATAAGGAAGTCAGGCCTTGGCTGGAGTGCTGTCTGATCTGCAGCTTTACCTGTGATTCTGTGTTACCTGCAATCTGCTATCTGGAATTGACCCGGCTTGTTCTGACTTTGCTTATCGGATTCTTCTGCCTGCTTACCGTTGTTGTATTATTTGCTTGTGACCTGACCATTCTCTGCGTATACCTGATATACCTGATGTTCCTGTATTGACCCGGCTTGTCTCACCTGCTCCAGTCTGCAATATCCAGTATCCAGGGTTGCCTCCCTGTACCAAGTGCCCAGCTGTCATCATCTGCAGCTCATCTGGTGAAGATCTGCACTCACCTGCATCTGGTAACCTGTCAGCCTCTACGGCTTCCACCAGGCACTCCTACCCCACTGTGCTCATTGACTGCTGTCTCCACTCCAGTGGTCAGTAAGCCAGAGTTGTATGAGAGGTCTCCTCCTACGGAAGTCAGGCTCTCCACCAAGGTACGTGACAAACATTACAGTATCAGACAGCCATGTCTGAGCCTGCAGGAGGAACCACACCTATGGAGGAGATTTGCCAACATCTCTCAGCACTCACGCAAGTGGTGCAGAGTCTCCAAGCAGACTACACCAGATTGGAGGAACATGTGCGGACCCTGGGTCCAGAAAGATCCACTGCTGCATCCCCTGCTCCGGCTACGGCTGCACCTTCACAGACTGTGTCCTCTCCCTGTGTGGTAATGCTTCCACCTGAACCCCGGGTTCCCACACCTGAGAAATTTGCGGGGAACCGCATTCAGTTTTGTGCGTTTCGCAACGCATGTCAGTTGTACTTTTCTCTGCAACCCCGGACTTTCTCCTTGGAGGCCACAAGGGTCGGGTTTATCATTTCATTGCTGCAAGGAGAACCCCAGACCTGGGCCCATCGGTTGCTTGAGACTAACAGCATGCTTGTCCAGACCATGACCACCTTCTTTGATGCCATGGCGGCACTCTATGATGACCCTCAACGAACCACCACAGCAGAGTCTGCTTTCCACATGCTCCAGCAGGGCCATTGATCGGTCGAGGATTATGTTGCAGATTTTAGATGCTGGAGCACGGATACTCAGTGGAATGATGCAGCCCTACGTCATCAGTTCCGCATGGGTCTATCTGAAGGACTAAAAGATGAACTGGCCCGGTTTGGAATTCCCAACTCTCTCGAAGGACTGATTACTTTGTCCATACAGATTGATCGCCGACTCCTGGAGCGGCGTCTGGAAAGATCTTACCAGCCAGCTCGCCCAGTATGGATGACCCCAAGAGCTCCACTCTCCCCTCCATTTAGCTCCATGCCTGCCAGTCCTGCACCAGCCAATTCTTCTTCTGACCTACCTGAACCAATGCAATTGGGCCTCATGCGACCCACACTGCCTCCTGAGGAGCGACTTCGCCGTCGGCAGAACAACTTATGCCTATACAGTGGGGAATCAGGACATTTTGTTCGTACCTGTCCAGCAAAGCACCATAAGTGTTCCACTCCTATGCCAGTTAACCTGTCAGCACTATCCAGGAATGCTTCCCATATTGCTTTGCCCCTTTCTTTTCATTTACCGGGAAGAACGATCCCAGTCAACGACATTATTGAATCTGGGGCCTGCAGCTGCTTCATAGACCTTGGTTTCGCCACCCAGCAATGCATTCCTCTTCAATCTAAGACACACTGACTTTCTGTTTTTCTGGCTGATGGTTCCTGCATAAGTTCCGGATTAGTGACTCAAGAGACAACTCCACTACCCGTCTCATCTGACCTGCATAGAGAACTACTAAGTTTGAATGCCATCTCTTCACCACTTTTTCCCGTCATCCCTGGCCTGCCCTGGCTACAGGCACACAATCCCCACATTGACTGGACGACCGGGAAAGTCAAATTTGCATCCTCCTACTGCCAGAGACATTGCACCCTTCAACCCACGGAGGGGCCAGCCACCCTCCTGTGCCTGGACTCAGAACAACATTTGCTACAAAATGTTCCCGCTCCATACCATGAGTTCCTTGATGTGTTCAGCAAGAAGGGGGCTGATACCTTATCCTCCCACCACCCTTATGACTGTCCTATCGAGCTCCTCCCTGGGGCTGAGATTCCTTTTGGGTGCATTTTCCCGCTGTCTGAACGGGAACAGGAGGCATTGAAGGAATATGTCAATGAGAACTTGGAGAAAGGCTTTATCCGCCCATCCACATCACCAGCAGGGGCAGGAATATTTTTTGTGACAAAGAAAGATCAATCCTTACGGCCCTGTGTTGACTACTGGGAATTAAATAGGATAACGGTCAAGAACCGTTACCCCCTACCCCTGATGCCCGAACTATTCCAGAGATTAAGAACTGCCAACATCTTTACCAAGTTGGACTTAAGAGGGGCTTATAACCTAATCCGCATACGCAAGGGGGATGAGTGGAAGACAGCTTTCCGGACCCGGTTTGGCCACTTTGAATATCTGGTCATGCCCTTTGGGCTCTGCAATGCCCCCGCCACATTTCAGCACTTTATTAATGACGTGTTTAGAGACTTCTTGGACATTTTTGTGATCGTCTATTTGGACGATATCTTGATTTTTTCTAGGTCCCTAAGCCAACACCGAGAACATGTTCGCTGGGTACTGGGCCGACTCCGCCAACATAGACTATATGCCAAACCAGAGAAATGCGAGTTTGAGCAAAGTAGCATCCAGTTTCTGGGCTTGGTCATATCACCAGCAGGAATTGCAATGGATCCACAGAAGGTCTCTGCAATACTCGAATGGCCTGTACCCACCGACAAGAAGGGGGTACAACGTTTTGTGAGATTTGCAAATTTCTACAGGAAATTTATTAAAGGATTCTCTGCAATTATTACCCCCATCACGCAATTAACTAAGCAAGATTTCCGATTCAGCTGGAACTCTGAAGCACAGAACTCCTTTGATACTCTGAAGAAGCTTTTCACTTCAGCACCCATTCTCAGACACCCAGATCCAACTTTACCCTATGTCTTGGAGGTGGATGCATCAGAATCAGCAGTTGGGGCAGTGATTTCTCAACGACAAGGTACCAAGGATTTGATGCACCCTGTGGCTTTTTTCTCTAGGAAACTCTCCCCAGCGGAAAAAAACTATGATGTGGGGGATCGAGAATTGCTGGCCATCAAAGCAGCATTAGAAGAATGGAGGTACCTGCTGGAAGGGGCGGTCCACCCAATCCTTATATATACCGACTATAAGAACTTGGAGTACTTGAGAGCTGCCAAACGACTAAAGCCCCGACAGGCCCATTGGGCATTGTTCTTTTCACGTTTTTCTTTCCACATAACCTACAGACCAGGATCGAAGAATATCAAGCCAGACGCCCTCTCCCACATGTATGATGACCCCAAGAGCCTTGCAACTCCAGATACCATCTTACCATCGGGTAACTTTTTACTGCTACAGACTGACCTCCTGTCACAAATCAAGCAGACATCCGCCAACCTGATCAGTCCTGCTGGAGTTACCTTGACTTTTAAAGATAGGTTACTTTGGAGAGGGAGTCAAATCTTTGTTCCAGCCGAACTACGGCTGGAGGTCTTGAAGTTACTCCATGATCACCCCTTGGCTGGCCATTTTGGTATCCGTAAAACGATGGAACTAGTCCGACGAACATTTTGGTGGCCTAAGTTGGAGGAGTTCTGGAAAGACTATGTGAACGCATGCCCCATTTGTGTTTGAAGCAAGACGCCAAAAGACAGGGCCTGGGGTCTACTGAAACCATTGCCAATTCCCGATAGACCATGGCAAATGATATCAATGGACTTCATAGTAGAACTGCCACCTTCTGAGAATTACACAGCAATTTTTGTGGTTGTAGACCGTTTGTCAAAGATGGCCCACTTTGTACCCTTGAAGGGAACCCCAACCGCCATAGAGACTGCCCGTGTCTTTATTAAAGAGATTGTAAGGTTACATGGAGTTCCTGCCAGCATTGTATCAGACTGGGGTGTACAGTTCACCTCACGTTTTTGGAGAGCTTTATGTGGAGTCCTGAAGATCGAGTTGGCACTGTCATCAGCATACCACCCTCAAACTAAGGGGCAAACAGAAAGAACCAATCAAACTCTTGAACAGTATATCCGTTGTTTTACATCCTTTGTTCAGGACGATTGGGTATCCCTGCTGCCACTGGCAGAATTTGCATATAACAACGCCACCCATTCAGCCACAGGAAAATATCCCTTCTTTGCCAATTATGGCTTTCATGCATCTTTTTTGCCGGATTTCATCTCAGAATCCACAGTCCCAGCAGTCCATAGCACTGTGGATTTCCTGCACCAGAACCACAGGATTCTGCAAGAGGCAATAACAAAGGCACAGGCAGACAATAAAAGGGCATTCAACAAGAAAAGAAAAGGGGAGCTGAATCTACAACCCAATGACAAGGTATGGCTCTCTACTACCAACCTCCGGTTATCCTGCCCATCCAAGAAGTTGGCACCCAAGTTCATCGGTCCATTTCCGGTCAAAAAAAGGATCAACGAGGTATCGTATGAACTTTCTTTACCTGATTCTTTACATATTCATCCTGTATTCCATGTCTCACTTTTGAAACCTACAATACCAGATCCTTTTGCTGACAGTAGGTCTAGACAGCCAGAACCTGTCTTGGTCAATGGTAATGAAGAATTTGAAGTGGAGGCTATTGTAGATTGCAGGAAAAGAAGAAATCAGGTCCAGTTTCTCATCAAATGGAAGGGCTACGGTCCAGAGGATAATTCCTGGACACCTGAAAGTAATGTGCATGCTAGAAGTTTAGTCAGGGCCTTCTTTCATGCTCATCCAGAGAAACAGGCCCAGTTGGGCATCCGGAGGCTGCCCGTCAGGGGGGGCACTGTCAGGGCACCAATAGCAGGAGAAATTTAGGACCCAGAAAGCTTTGTGTATGTGGGGGTTGCGCTAAACTTAGAAATGATAGTTGAACGGTAAACGTATATAATTGATTAACATAAGTTATAATAAACCCTTATGAAACCGTGCAGTGTGCAATCATAGAATCATAATAAACACATATGATAAATGGCTTATTGAGAAATTAGGTTCAAAAATAAAGTTCAATGTATGAGGGAAAAAAACTTCAGTGTGTAAAACAGGTCTTTTAAAGTTCAATGTGTACATAGATGAGGGGTGGTGTCCGAGGTGGGAATTCTCCTGAAATGGTGATATTTCAATCTGGATATTCAATAAAATTGGAAACAACAAGTGGTGGATGGAAACTCCAACCCCTTCCAGAGTGGAGGCTTACCAGAAAGAAGAAATAATAACGCTTCAAAAGTGGTCAGATGCGGCATCTACGAAGTCCAGCAACTGGTCGCGTCACACATCCCTGGAGAGGGGGTCTCCATCACGGCTCCTATACGACCAATATCCACGATCCAGGTCACGTCTGAGATCCGGGTCCAATGGTCCAATGGTCAACTGGAGGGACGCCTTGAGGGGAGCAACCGTCAGGGGGGACGAACCGTCCAAGGACTCGACCGTTTAGATGGAAATAAGAAACAGGGCACTCGCCATAGTATAAAACCTCGGTGATGAGGGGGCTACTTTTATTGCAAACATATATAAAAACACTAAATCCAAAATCCAATTTTTACAAGCTTGTGTGGAGTAACGCAGCAATCAATAGGTCAGAAGCGCCCGCCGCGTTTCGTGTTAGTACACGTCATCTGGGGGCTCCTGACCACCTAGAAAGCTGCGTTTAAATAAACTATTCAAAACACCCTGTAATTGCCACACTTCCGGTTTCCCGGGTCGGCGTGCGTTCCAACTGACATACTTCCGGTTTCTGATTGCGTTCCAGCTAGTACTTCCGGTTTATAGGATGGAACCAATAACAACAGACATTAGGAAAAATGGGAACCTGGACCCAAAATTATGCTTAATATATGGGTAACTAGAGGTGTGTGGAAAGGTACAGGTAAAACGTGATTCTCTAAGGCGCACATGTCCCTGGGTTACCCGGAAGTGCGTCCTACAGCGATGGCTAATACAGGAACCGCTAATTGGAAAGACTACAAAGCCTAACAGCGTTGTACATATAAAGATAAAAATTAGAACGTTCCTTTGAAACATTATTAAAACCTTATTAAAGAATTTCTCAAATAGCGGTGGTATGACCCATATTTAATATATATACTATATACTAAAAACCATCTAAAATTGCTCGAAAAAAAATCCATTGTATTATGTATAAAACTTTATAACAGAATATGGCAAATCACGGGGATGAAAATGTGTCATTTCCGGGATCAGCACTAACCGGATATGACGCATGATGTGGTGAGACATGTATTGAGTACACTTACTAGGGAGGGAAGTTCAAAGCCTTCCTATTGGATGGGTAGGATATAACCCCGAAAATATATTAAGGTTGAGAAATTAAAAATTAAAAATTAAATAGTCGAACATCAAAGCTGTCCACGGATAAGTCCATTGCATTATATCACATAATAATTTAGTATGTCGGATATAATAAATACAGTAAAAACCAGTTGTTATGCGTATTGTAGATCCAAACAATATCAGGTGTATTGGTGCCTCTTGGAGCATATATTTAAAATATTAAAATGTTAAAATAAACAGGGAGTGAAATCTGTTGTAAATATGAAGATAAAATTACAGATAAATGATTTAGTAAAGACACTCAAGATGTCTATGGTGTATTACTGTAAGAGGTGCTAGTAAAATAGGGGTCTTGGCTCATGCTTTGCTGATAAATGCATTTATGTCCCAATCTACTTTTAATCCAAATGGGGAGTAGCTTTTGAGCTGGTAAATCCAGTAAACCTCTAGTTGTGATACCCCTCTAACAGAGTCACCCCCTCGCCAGGGGGGGTATATTTATCTATAATAGAAAATCTGGTGCCAGTCGGGTCCTTAGCATGGGCTCTCAGGTAGTGCTTAGGGACACTGTGGTTGGTTTTACTTTTGGTTATATTGGTTATGTGTTCGCTTACTCGGATGGAAAATGTCTTAGTGGTCCTCCCAACGTACTGCTTGCCACATGGGCAAGTCAGTAGGTATACGATGTTCCTCGTTTCGCATATACAGAAACACTTGATCTGGTAGGTGATGTTAGTTACGGTTGAAGAGAAGCTGGTGATCTTCCTATTTTTACAGCTATTCAACCTGCACACTCTACATTTTCGACAAGAGTAAAAGCCAATAAGATCATGGAAGAAACTAATTCTCTTGGGGGGTTCCAGAACATTGGGGGCCACTTTATGTCTCAAGGCTGGGGCTCCCCTGAAGATAACCTTGGCTTGTGTTGGTAACAGTGGGCCCAGGATGCGATCGCTTCTTAAAATATTCCAGTGTTTCCTTAGGATATGCTGTATTTGCCTATGTTGTATTGAAAACGAGGTGAAAAAGGACCATTTATAATCAATCTCGTTTTTTTCCTTGCGTGTTCTGGTGCCTAGCAACGTGGATCTCTCAGTTGTCAATGCTCTATTGATTTCCTTGTTGACATCTTCCATGTCACAGCCTCTCTCCACAAACCTTTTCTTCAAGATGTCGGCTTGCATGATATAATCATCTGTGTTCGTACAGTTTCGACGTAACCTTAGGAATTGGCTGCGGGGGACAGATTTCAACCAGGAATCGTGGTGACAGCTGTCTCGAGGTATATAGCCATTCCTGTCTGTCGGTTTAAAATAGGTCCTAGTGTTAATGCGGCCCTCCTTGATCATGATTTCCAAGTCTAGGAAATGGATATTCGTTTCACTGCTTTCATACGTGAGAGAGATCCCTCTATCATTCTGGTTCAGGATGTTGTAGAATTGGTCTAATTCTTCAGTTGAGCCCTCCCAGAGAATAAGTACATCATCGATGTACCTGGCCCAGAATCTTAACTGTGGTTGCTGTAGGGCATACATCACGTCTTCTTCCCATTTAGCCATGAATAGATTCGCTAGACTGGGGGCGAACTTGGCCCCCATGGCAACTCCCTCTATTGATGTTCTCTAGGTCTTTGAGGACCAAATCTTTAAAAATCTTGACCGCTGGAGCCACCTGTCCTGGTGGGTTAAACAGCGAGGGATTGGCCAAGTTTGTGTGTACGCTGTTAGAACTACTGATGATTAGTGTTGAGCGAACCCGGACTGTAACGTTCGGGTCCGTACCGAACTTTAGGGTGTCCGTGGCACGGACCCGGACCCGGACATTTCAAAAATCGTTCGGGTGGCCTGGCTTGGGCTTGCTAAAAACTTTACAGGCCCAGGCCCAGGCACGGTGCCTGTGGGATTTCAAGCCATGCCTGGGCTTGCAATGTCAGGCCCAAGCGAGTTGTGATTAGTAGTCATCAAGATTGTCGCATGTGTGTTTGAACCGGTTAGGGAGCGACAAATTGGGTGGTCCTGTCCACCGAGGTCGCCAGTTCTAAAAATTTCTAAACCAGGAGTTTCTGGATCTCTTGTAGTTATCTCCCTCAACGGTACCCCCGGTTCAAGCGGGGGTCAGATCGCTTAGATAAGTACCGATTTACCCTTCTTCTGCACTACATACGGGATGTCGTTGGTGTCAATTCT
>BLSH010205237.1:979776-1004352 GCA_018402905.1 Glandirana rugosa
TCCCTATCCCCATTTATTTGTAGGGCACTTGCCCTAGTTTGAAGATGATTTTAGAACAGTTATATGGCTTCTACCATTAATTAATACTTTTCAGACACAGTTTGAAGATGATCCACATTCACCTCCATTTTTGCTTTTTTTATGTTTTTATTTTTTTAAAAATATTTAAAGTTATTTCCCTGTCCCCATTTTTTTGTAGGGCACTTGCCCTACCCTTACCCCCATTTTACTTCCTTTTGCAGCCCTCTGGGGCTTTCCAGGACTTTGTTACAGCCATTTTTGTGCATAAAAGTTCGGGTCCCCATTGATTTCAATGGGGTTCGTTGTCCGTGCGATCGTTCGGGTTCCGTCCGGACCCGGACCCGGACTTTGTCCCGAAGTTCGGACGGACCAGCAGAACCCGAACTTCCAGAGGTTCGCTCAACTCTAGTCTTTAACATTCATCAGAGCTGGTGTCACTTACCCCAACTTTCTGCCTACTTTGTTATTTTATATGCCAGGACAGGTCCTTTCATTGTCATTTTAATTTGTGATTGTGAGTGGAATATAATAGGACTCTAAAATATTACAGGCATTCATATTTAGTATCAAGGTAAGACTGAGCTGCTGGCAGAACATATTGAATACAGGGCTTCTGCTGTGAACTTTAAGAATTAATTTCTCCACAGTGCTTTGAGCTACAGGAGTCAGTGAGGGCTTGTATTAAATATGTACTTCTTGTAAATGTGTAATGTATACCCCAGAACAAAAATGTGTCGGCTGGTGCTCAATAATTTAGGAGGGGGGACGGCAAAGCAATGCCACCCCAACCTCCCCCCTGTGCACGGGACACAGACATGAAGGCGGGGATCACCAGCATCACCCCCCCCCCACACACACACACACACACACACACACACCCATGTGTGAGGGGAGACAGATGGACAGACAAGAAGACGGAAGGTCTCCTTACCTTAGGAGGCAGATGTCCTGCCCGGGATGACAATCCGATCTCTCCTGTCTGAGCCAGGGAGTGCTGGAAGCAGTGGCGGTTGGTGGGTCAGGCTTCCCCTCATGGAGTTACACAGTGGCGGCTGGTGGGTTGGGCTTCCCCTCATGGAGATAGTGGCGGCTGGTGGGTCGGGCTTCCCCTGCCAATAGGATCGCTTCTCCTTACCGCCAATCAGGAAACGGGTCTCAGGATCCGCTTCCTGATTGGCCAAGAGGAGAATCAGTGTGCCAATAGTGAATATTCATTCGCTATCGTCACACAACTGGGTGGGCTCAGGATGCACCTCGAGCCCACACTTTTTTGAAGCCTATTAGACCCTCTGGCTCTAATAACATGCTTAAAAAAAAAACATTAGAATCCATGCGTCCGGCTCCATGCATGTAGATTAGGGGGCTGGATGCATGGAAGGGGCGGTGCCTGTGCGCCCCTAATGGACGGGCTGCCACTGTATATTACATATATTTTATATATTATAAATATACACATATTTTATGTATATCAGAATGCTTTCTTTTTTTTTCTTCTTCTTCTTCATCCAAACATCAGTGTAATACAGTGGTCTGTCCACACAGGGCTTGTTTGGCCAGAGGCCTGACCACAAACTTATTTTCGCCTCCTGGCTATTTTGTTGCACAGCATTGTGTATTCCGCACAAGGACATAGTGGCCCCAACCTTAGCGTCTTTGCTTAATGGTTCCTTCAGTTAGCAGACTGGATTTGTTGTCTGCTCACATACAGCTGGCTATTTGCTGACACACCAGTCTGTTGGACCCCAAATGTTGAGGTAAGTGACTTTCAAGGCTTGAGGGTGGGTCTATGATGCTTCCTTTACAGAACACAGATGGAAGTTCCTAAGCAAGTCCCAGGGTTTTGTAAATGCCTCATCATTTCCACTGCAGCTGGACATGTCCAGGCCATCACGTCAAGCACCCTCCAGTTCCTTCACAGGCAGCGCTGGTCAGGGGGTATCCAGAGAAGTTTTACCATCAGGGTCATCTCTGGAGTCGGGAACAGCAACACTGCAGCTGGCCACTTGTGGGATGCCTTCAGATGAGCTTCACAAATGTTCTGCCTCCTGTGCTGCAGGGTGGAGTTCTTCCTGGATTTGGCTCCAGTCAGCAGGCAGTGGGGTCCAAGGAGCAAGTCCAGTGACCTATTTTGGATGAATCAAGAATGACTGCCATGGGGCAAGAGTCCTGCTTATTTAGTGCTAATACCAGGGCGCTTTTATCCACCTTGCAAGCAATTTTAGACAGATTTAAGAAGGGTTCTTGCGGGGGTGGTATAGGTCCAGAGGCAGTCTGGGTTACTTCACCAATCCAGGATCCTGTTTTGAATCCCCCCGAGCAGGACAGAAGCTATTGGAGTAAATAATGATGTGGTTCCACCCATCAACCAAAGGGATTGTGATGGAACCTACTGTTAGTAACATGGGTACAACAGAAAGGCCAGACTGTTCCTGATTTGGAATAATGTCCCTCTGTCACTCTTTCCTTCTCATATGCCTCTTTGCTGATGACACAAAGGTGTGTAATAGGGTTGATATCCCTGGAGGTGTCTGTAACATGGAACATGATTTGGCATTGCCAGAAGATTGGTCGAAGCAGTGGAGACTTCAGTTCAATATTTCTAAATGTAAAATAATGCATCTAGGGAATAAGAATCCCCTTAGAGAATACAACATTGGGGGTACAGCATTGGTCAGCACTACAGAAGAAAACGATTTGGGGGTGCTTATTTCAGAGGATTGCAAAATGAGCAAACAGTGTGACCAGGCAGTGGGAAAAGCAAAACAGAATTCTGGGATGTATCAGTAGAGGGATCACCACCAGCAGGAGGAAGGAGGTTCTGATTCCTCTCTATAGATCTTTAGTGAGACCTCACTTAGAATACTGTGTCCAGTTCTGGAGGCCTCACTTACAGAAATATATTGATAAGATAGAAAGAGTCCAGAGATGGGTAACAAAAATGGTGAAAGGTCTGGGGCAGGGGCGGACTGACCATAAGGGCACTCGGGCACTGCCTGAGGACCCTTGGCCAGTAGGGGGCCCCATGAGAGGCTCCTGGTACTTCAGTCCCAAGGAATCTGTGCTGATCCTGGAGCCCAGTGCCGGAACAAGTTCCAGCACTGAGCTCCAGTACCTGGCCTGACAGAGGCACGCTAGCGTGGGCACTCAGGACACCTTTCCCACATCTGCTGCAGGGTTCCCGGGTTCCCCCACGCAGCGATCGTCCCTCTGTAGCAGCCAACACCAGCATCTCTCCCCCCTGAGCCTGCATATTACACAGAGGATCCTCCTGCTCGGCGCAATGCATTCAGACAGGAGGAGGAACCGGGAGGAGAGAGAGACATTCTTTGCAAGAGCCGCACTGAACATCTGATGTCTGTGAATAGTTTTGTTGATAGGGGAGGGGGACACAGTAACAAGGAAGATGGGGGGGGGGGCAGGATGCACACACAGAGAAGTACTGGGGAGTGCTTTTGGAGGGGAGAGAAATTGTGCTTGTGTGGGGGGATTTCACATTCGACCCCCCCTCACTAGCACATTTCCTGGCCCCCCAAAAGCACTCCCCAGCACATATCCTCTTGCCCCCCCATATCAAAGATACACTGCTTGCCACTCATTCCAGGACCCCCTCTGCTGCCACCCCAGGACCCCTTTCTGCTGCCACCCCAGGACCTCTCTCTGCTGCCATCCCAGGACCCCTCTCTGCTGCCATCCCAGGGCCCCTCTCTGCAGCCACCACAGAACCCCTCTCTGCTGCCAACCCAGGACCCCTCTCTGCTGCCACCCCAGGACCACTCTCTGCTCTCATCCCAGAGCCCCCTCGCTGCTCTCATCCCAGGGTCCCCTCTCTGCTCTCACTTGAATGTGTCATGATCACCTACCAAAAGCAACAGGGGTTTAATTCCTGCTGCAGCAAGTGTGCATCCTCAGCTGCTACCACTGCAGCTAAAGGGGTAGGGGTGAACATATGTAATGTGGGCGCAGTGCAATAAGTAGGTGGTGTTTTGTGTGGCTTGAGCGTGGACAGGGACACAGGGGGGCCCCATGATCTTCTATTGCCTGGGGGCTCCATGGGTTGTCAGTCCGCCCCTGGTCTGGGGGATAAAACATATCGAAAGCGACTTCAGGAACTTAATATGTACAGTCTGGAGGAAAGAAGGGAAAGGGGGGACTTGATTGAAACCTTTGGATGTTCTTACAGCCTTTTTCCAACCGTGGGGGTTCCCATACCACCATATGTCTTAGTGCAGTGCTATACTGCCTTGTTTTGTCTTGTTTTGTTATGTTTTGTCCATGTGATCTTCAATTTTATCAGTGCTCGTATCCGGGCCATGTGGCCTATTTTTAGTGATGACACGTTTACAATAATAAATATTTAGAATTTTTAGGATCCATGGTGTCTGTATGTCTCCAATCCGGGTATGCCTTAAAGTTCCTTTCCTTGGAGGGTTTTTCCAATTTTTAAATACATCAAGGGGGTGAATAAGGTTCAGGAGGGCAGTCTTTTCAATATGAAACCAAAATCAAGAGCATGGGGACCTCAAACTAACTGGAGGGAAGTTCAAAACTAATCTTAGAAAGTATTTTACTGAAAGGGTGGTTGATGATTGTAATAAACTACCAACAGAGGTTGTGAGACAGTCAACAGTAAATGGCTTCAAACATGCTTGGGAATAAACATAAATCTATAGTCAAACAACGAGGTTAATGGGAAAAAACGAAAAAAAAACAAAAAGGCAGACTCGATGGACTACTCAGTCTTTTTCTGCCGTCACTTTTCTATGTTTCTATTTGTCTCTCATTTTGGTCTGATCGATATAGTTATACAGGGTATTTTTTCTCAAAGTATAGGTACATGTACTCTCTCCACCCTGATTGACCTCTGAGCACTGTCCCTTGTCTCCGCCCCCTATCCACCTTCTAGTGCCATTCCTTTTAGAGAATACAGAGCCAAGTATAATTTTGTGATAATTTACAAAAAGTGTGTGACCCGGCACAACCACCAACAGCAGGCCACCACCCCTAATATTGAAGCAAAAAGGAAAGGGAAATTCGTATGGAATTGGTTAATGATAATAGACCCCCCCCCCCCCCCCCAGCAAAAACAGATCCCCCAAGCAACAATAAATACTTCCTAGCAACAATAGATCCCCCAGAAACAATAGACTCCACAATAATAGAATACACCCCAGCAACAATAGATCCCCTTCAGCAACATTAAATCTGCCCGAGCAACAAAAGACCCCTGCTGGCAACAATTAATCCCCCGGCAGGTAGCACCAATAGACCCTCTTCCATCAACAGTGGATCCCCCCCAACAGCATAAGAACCTCAGAGAAAACATCCCCCACCAGCAACAATAGACCTCCCAGCAACACTACACCCCCCCACCCAGCTACAATAGATCCCCAGCAGTCAGCATCAATAGACCCTCCTCTAGAACAACCCAACCCCCTTTGCCAGTACATATATTCTCTGCTGAAGGTGCCGGACCTGCGTTCCCCCGCGTTCCTGCTGAAAAAAAGCCCTTTTCCCAGTGCTAAACCTTTCATCCAATAGTCCAGTTCATCCATCGTAGTGGTAAAAAAGCACTGTTTTGAATCCCCCGAACAGGACAGAAGCTATTGGAGTAAATACTGATGTAGTGCCACCCATCAACTGAAGGGATTGTGATCTTTCGATCAACAGGGTAACAAGTAGTGGTGCCTAAAAAATCAATGTAAATAGTGTTCAGGGGTTGTGCTGCCCCCTTTCGAAGAGTGAGAATCACTCCGCAAAATTGCAATTCAACTGTGTAAAAGGAAATGTGGCGCTAACCCCTAAAAAATTGATATCAAATTGAATGCATTTAGGTGAAAAACCTTGAGGGTTTACCACCACTTTAAGCTGCTCTCCCAGCACATAGGAGCACATAGGAGCAATAGACTACTAGAGAATGCTCTCTTTTGTAGGCAACACCCAACTGTTTCCAATCCGTTTCACTTCTGCTCAAGGACCAAAGCAGGGAATGGTAAACACAAAAGGGTTACCCTGTAATCCCTCGTGATGGAAATCCGGATTTGTGCTTGATGTATTACATGTCCTAATGGCATGTAAAAGTAAAGGGCTGCACGGCACGTGAAGAGTATGTAATGATGGACTCCAAGAATGAAATGCTGACCCCCCCCTCAAAAAAAAAAAAATCACGCCAACCAAAAGGACCCCACATCCATTATTTTACATCATGAGAATTAAAACTAAAATTACATTTATCAGGAAGTCAGATTTACATGCAACAGCACCTTGTCTATATGCAAAATTATATGACCATTATGTTCAATTCCAAGGGGTGGGCTAGGGCAGTATAGGGGTAGGCTAGGGTAGTTTATGGACAGGCTAGGGTAGTATAGGGGTAGGCTAGGGTAGTATATGGGCAGGCTAGCGTAGTATATGGACAGGCTAGGGTAGTATATGGACAGGCTAGGGTAGTATATGGATTGGCTAGGGTAGTATATAGACAGGCTAGGGCAGTATAGGGGCAGGCTAGGGTAGTATATGGATAGGCTAGGTTAGTATATAGACAGGATAGGGCATTATAGGGGCAGGCTAGGGTAGTATATGGGAAGGCTAGGGCAGTATAGGGGTAGGCTAGGGTAGTATATGGGCAGGCTAGGGTAGTAAATGGACAGGCTAGGGTAGTATATGTACAGGCTAGGGTAGTATATGGATAGGCTAGGGTAGTATATAGACAGGCTAGGGCAGTATAGGGGCAGGCTAGGGTAGTATATGGACAGGCTAGGGTAGTATATGGGCAGGCTAGGGTAGTATATAGACAGGCTAGGGTAGTATATGGGCAGGCTAGGGTAGTATATGGGCAGGCTAGGGTAGTATATGGACAGGCTAGGGTAGTATATGGACAGGCTAGGGTCGTATATGGACAGGCCAGGGCAGTATAGGCTGGGGTGGTATATAGACAGGCTGAAGTAGTATATAGACAGACTAGGGCAGTATAGGGGCAGGCTAGAGTAGTATATAGACAGACTAGGGCAGTATAGGGACAGGCTGGGGTAGTATATAGACAGGCTGTGGTAGTATATAGACAGACTAGGGTAGTACATAGACAAGCTAGGGTAGTATATAGACAGACTAGGGTAGTATATAGACAGGCTGGGGTAGTATATAGACAGGCTGGAGTAGTATATAGACAGACTAGGGCAGTATAGGGGCAGGCTAGAGTAGTATAGGGGCAGGCGGAGTGCCCCAGGGGGGCAGTTGTCATCATGACACACAACTACTGGTAAAAAAAATCTTGGTTGTCAATTTGCTGGGTAAATAGAAGAGAAGGAGAGGTGGCTGTGGTTCAATTTGCTGCCCCTCTCAAAGTGCTGGCTGGGTCCAATGGACCCACTGTGACCCATGGTAGGGCTGGCCCTAACTAGGAGACAGCAGTAGCACCAAACCAGGTCAGACTACCAAGTGTTCAGAGTGGGTAACAGCGGCATGGATATGAGACAGCATGAGGGGAGAAAGGAACAGCAGCCAGGGGTGGCCGATTTGGATGGACTAGGGAGCAGCATGCAGGCTAATAGGATGTACAGGTAGAATAATGCTTGGCTGACATGGGTGTGATAGACTATAGTATACAGGAGGGAACAGCGTCCCATGGAGCAGTCTCACCCGTTCATGCAGTGTCCTCTCTGCCCATCCTAAGCTCCCAGTTGCCGGATGCCTGAGTGAAGTCCCATGAGTGGAAATACTTCTGAAGGAACTTCAGAGCTGTCAGCTAATGCCTGATACCCATGTATGTCCTGCCATGTATACACGCTGTCCCCCAGTGGTTGCCCGCAGATCTTCAATAGTGCAATGTGGCGGCGGCAGCGTATGAAAACCGCTGGAGTGAGCTGGAGATGCCGGGTCACATGACGTGATGAAGTCTATGCATTTCGCTCACTTTCGGTGGTACCTAGACTGGACAGCTTCACCAATACTGGGATTACAGGGTAACCTATTTGTGCTTATCTTGCCCCTTATTGGCTTTTGGGAACCTCACCCCGAATGTATGGGTGAGTAGACACACATTATCCCATGGTAATTAGAGGGTGAGGCTCCTCTCTCTGCCCCCTTTGTTATTATCCAAAGCAGGGAATAAAATCCAGCACACCCCCTAGTAAAAGCACCTCACTGTAAACCACAAAACACAGGCTAGGCACACATTTATTATATCTCCACAAGATACACGGTAGATGTTAACGCGTTTCAGCCATCATGGCCTTGCTCACAACATTGCATTAACATCTACCATGTATCTTGTGGAGATATAATAAATCTGGACTGTTTAACCAATTCAGCCCCGGAAGGATTTGCCCCCTTCCTGACCAGAGCCCTTTTTGCGATTCGGCACTGCGTCGCTTTAACTGAAAATTGCACGGTCGTGCGACGTTGTACCCAAACGAAATTTGCATCCTTTTTTTCCCACAAATAGAGCTTTCTTTTGGTGGTATTTGATCACCTCTGCATCATTTCTGATCGCCGCTATAAACAAAAGAAGAGCGACAATTTTGCAAAAAAACGCACATTTCTTACTTTTTGCTAAAATACAAATCCAAAAAAAATATAAAAAAACATTTTTTTTCATCGGTATATTCTTCCTCATATTTGTGATTAAAAAAATCGCAATCGGCGTTTATTGATTGGTTTGCGCAAAAAGTTGCCGCGTTTACGGATGATGAGAATTCATTTATGGGGTTTTTATTTTTTTTTATTTTTTACTAGTAATGGCGGCGATCTGCGATTTTTAGCGGTACTGCGATATTTCAGCGGACATGTCGGACCACTTTGACACTTTTTTGGGACCACTGGCATTTATACAGTGATCAGTGCTATAAAAATGCACTGATTACTGTGTAAATGCCATTGGCAGTGAAGGGGTTAACCTGCAGGGGGGGCGCTCTAAGGGTTAACGGTGTTCCCTGGGCGTGTTCTAACTGTTTGTGGGCTGCCCTGATTGGCGAAGGGAAGTGATCACAGCCCTTCCCCCCTCACAGAACGGAGGTCCGTGTTTACTTACACGGACCTCCGTTCTTTCACTCCGGGGGGGGCATCGCGGGTAGCCGGCGGAGATCGACTCCGCCGCACCCGCTCCCTGGCCCTCCCCGGACACAGTGAGCGCGCGCGCGCTCACAGTGCGCGATCTGGCAGCTGTCATCAGATGACGGCGGTTTGCACAGGAGAGCCACCTTGTCGCTGTCAACCTGCGGTTGACAGTCGGCAAGTGGTTAAGAGCATGTATGGAGTTGCGGATTGTCCTTATCTACTCATTACACTGGCAGCGGAGCAACTGCACACCCTGCACCAGACAGCTCAGGAGGAGTTTCATTGAATTGGGGTAGTAGCACCTTTCCTTGCTGTTTAGGCACATATTTAACCCTTTGATCATCCCTGATGTTTAACCCCTTCCCAGCTCCCGCAAAACACATAGACCAATACAATGGACAATCATTGACTGATGTATTCAAGCCATCTATAAGCTCTACATCTACAGTTGTGCTCATAAGTTTACATACCCTGGCAGAATGTATGATTTCTTGGCCATTTTTCAGAGAATATGAATGAGAGCACAAAAACATTTCTTTCACTCATGGTTGGTGTTTGGCTGAAGCCATTTATTATCAATCAACTGTGTTTACTCTTTTTATATCATAATGACAACAGAAGCTACCCAAATGACCCTGATTAAAAGTTTACATACCCCAGTTCTTAATACCGTGTATTGCCCCCTTTAACATTGATGACAGCTTGAAGTCTTTTGTGGTATTTGTGGATGAGGCTCTTTATCTTCTCAGATGGTAAAGCTGCCCATTCCTCTTGGCAAAAAGCCTCCAGTTCTTGGAAATTCTTGGGCTGTTTTGCATGAACTGCACATTTGAGATCTCCCCAGAGTGGCTCAATGATATTGAGGTCAGGAGACTGAGATGGCCACTCCAGAACCTTCACTTTATTCTGCTGTAGCCAATGACAGGTCTACTTGGCCTTGTGTTTTGGATCATTGTCATGTTGGAATGTCCAAGTACGTCCCATGCGCAGCTTCCTGGCTGATGAATGAAAATGTTCCTCCAGTATTTTTTGATAACTGCATTCATCTTGTCATCAATTTTGACCAAATTTCCAGTGCCTTTGTAGCTCACACATCCCCAAGACATCAGTGATCCACCTCCATGTTTCACAGGCCTTGTTGACTCCTCTCCAAATGTAGGGCTTATGGTTGTGGCAAAAAAAGCTCAATTTTGGCCTCATCACTCCAAATGACTTTGTGCCAGAAGGTTTGAGGCTCGTCTCTGTGCTGTTTGGTGTATTGTAAGTGGGATACTTGGTGGCATTTGCGTAGTAATGGCTTTCTTCTGGCGACTCGACCATGCAGCCCATCTTTCTTCAAGTGCCTCCTTATTGTGCATCTTGAAACAGCCGCACCGCATGTTTTCAGAGAGTCCTGAAGTTATTTGTGGGTTTTTCTCTGCATCCTGAACAATTTTCCATTTCTTGATTGGAGTTTGAACACTGCTGATTGGCATTCTCAATTCCTTGGATATCTTTTTATATCCCTTTCCTGTTTTATACAGTTCAACTACCTTTTCCCACGATCCTTTGACAATTCTTTGGCTTTCCCCGTGACTCAGAATCCAGAAACATCAGTGCAGCACTGGATGAAAGATGCAAGGGTCTGTCAGGAGTCCAGAAACTCATTGACCTTTTATACACACACACTAATTACAAGCAAGCAGATCACAGGTGAGGCTGGTTACCTTTAATAGCCATTGAAACCCCTTTGTGTAAACTTGTGTGCATGTTATCAGGCCAAAATGACCAGGGTATGTAAACTTTTGATCAGGGTCATTTGGGTAGTTTCTGTTGTCATTATGATTTAAAAATGGTAACACAGTTGATTTATAATAAATGGCTTCAGCCAAACACTAACTATGAGTGAAAGAAGTGTTTTTGTGCTCTCATTCATATTCTCTGAAAAATGGCCAAGAAATCATAAATTCTGTCAGAGTATGTAAACTTATGAGCACAACTGTATACTCTATACTGTGTGGTATACACATTGTAATATTTATATGTTCTTTTAACTTGTAATTTAATAAAGATTATTGTATATTTTTATAGAAACCTGTAGAAGTCTGAGTTCTCCAAGGCATACTCAAAGTCCCATTTCTGTTGCTCTTTTAAATGCCCCCCTTCCCAACCAATGTCATTAGTACAGTGCATATTTTTAGCACTGATCACTGTATTGCTGTCACTGGTTCCCACAAAGTGTCAGTTAGTGTCAGATTGTCTGCTGCAATATCACAATCCTATTATAAGTCGCTGATTGCCACCATCCCTAGTATAAAGAGAAAAAGCTCCAGCATATAGCAGAGTTTGTAGGCGCTATAAATTTAATGCAAACCAATCAATATAAGTTTTTTTTTGTACCAAAAATATGTAGCAGTTTACATATTGGCCTAAATTGATGAAGAGATTCGATTTTTTACATTTTCCTTTTATTGGATATGTTCTATAGCAGAAAGAAAGAAATATTGTTTATTTTTTATTTTATTTTTTTTTTGTTTATATAAAATATAGAACCCAGTGGAGACCAAAAGAAAGCTCTATTTGTGGGGGGGGGGGGGGGTGACATACATTTAATTTATATACAGCATTGCATGACCGCGCAATTGTCAGTTAAAATAACGTAGTGCCGTATCGCAAAGAATGGCCTGGTCATGAAAAGGAGTAAATCTTGGGGTGGGCAAGTGGTTAACCAGAGTTTTCAATCATTTTATGATATATTTACTATGTTTTGTTTTGTTTTTTTTTAATAAAAATACAACATTGTACAGTTGTGTTGAGCAAATGATTGCTACTTATTGCGATAGTTCTGTAGATCACTTGCTTTTTGTACTGTGAATAAAACACGAAAACAAGGGCTGAATAGGAAATATTTGTTCATAAAGCAGGCAGCTCCGGGCGATCTCTTGGTATTACTTGGTGTGCAATCACAGGGTATCAGTCTGACGCTCAGGGGACATGGTTTTTAAATTAAATCCAACTCTCTAACCTTACCGCAGGGAACATTGGCTACAAAATCCAGTGGATAAAAGATAAGCACAGACCTAAGTTTGGGGGCTTTAAAATTTGTATCTTTATTCCTGCAGGCAGCAGTGTTGTAACACAGCTCAGTATATATAACCAAAGAACATCAGACCAAGCTACAGCTACAAACCGCCAAGTGCAAATTATATTGTGGAACAGGCACATATTTATACCTAAAGAAAATACAGCATACAGTGCTTTTACAGGAATAAAAAAGTAGATGAATTCTCCTTCACCTCTCCCCCACCCACTCTTTGGCCCTACGCTGTAGTTTCAATTAGAGAGAGACAGCCATAAAGTCTGCTCTATGGCCCCTTTCACACGGAAGGACAGAATCCAGCTTTTAGCTGCCGATAGACAAAGTTATCTACCGCAGCTATACTGTGACAATGCTTTACTATGGCCCCTTTCACACTCTGCATTTAGCAACGGTTTTGTTACAGACGATTTAGAACAATTAGAAAAAATGGATTGGAATGCATCCAGGAACGATGTTATGCAGCTATCTGCAGGTATCTGCAGCTATCTGCAGGTAAAAGCAGTGCACTGTGTCATCTACGGATAGCAACGGCAACAAGCATAGAAAATCAATAGGAAGCACTTAAGAAATGTCAAGAATGTTAAGAATGTTTCCACTGCAGCTAAACGTAGCTGCATGTAACTGTGGCTAATTGGAATGTACAAATGCAAGTAATCATTGTGATTTGGAGTCCGGTATCTGGCTTGCATTTAGCAACGGCAGAACAGCCGCCTGTGTGAAAGGGGCCTGAGACACCAGTGTTATAAATCCATGCTGTAGTAATAGGTCATACTTAAACTTAAAGAGGAACTGCAGTCTTCTCACACAATTTGTAATGAAAACATCTTTGCCATTCTGAAGCTTTCCTCCAACCACTTTGCATATTATTTTATTTATACCGTCATTCTGTACTTGCCAAATATGCTGTAGAAATCTCCCTCCATTAAGTCTGGCTGGATCCATTTTTACTGTGGGCAGCTGAAGCTGCTGCCTGTTCACTTCCTGGATTTACACAGACACACAGAGCCACACCTCCAGCTCTGCAGCTCTCATTGGCCCCCTTATGACTCATCCTCCCTCCCTTCCTGGCAATCTTTTACGAGAGTGTGAGAGAGAGAGAGAGAGAGAGAGAGAGAGAGCTGTGCATGATGTCAAATGCCGAGGCATTTTTCCAGCCAAGAAACAAGAAGTGGGCTGTATAAGGTAGAAAAAAAAATTTTTAGTATCCAAAGTTAAAACAACAAGGGCAGAAGATTTAATAGATGGAAAGATAAAAAATGACTGAAGTTCCGCTTTAAAGTGATTGTAAACACTTTTTTTTTTCTAAATAGCAAACATGTTATACTTACCCCCTCTGTGCAGGAGCTTTGCACAGAACAGCCCGGATCCTCCTCCTCTCGGGTCCCTCTTCACTGCTCCTGGCCCCTCTCTCCTGTTGAGTGCCCCCAGAGCAAGCAGCTAGCTACAGGGGGCACCCGAGCCGAGCTGCAGCTCCGGGTATCCATTCAGACACAGAGCTGTCGTTCAATTCCGCCCCTCTCTCCCCTGATTGGCTAACTGACTTTGATGGACAGCCGCGGAAGCCAATGGCACAGCTGCTGTGTCTCAGTCACTGGACCTCTTGACGCCCAAACCTGAGTAAGTCGCTCAATGCGACCTGTATGAGAGTTAGGATGTGTAGGTTATGTGACCCACCATGGTTATTAGCCAAGCTCCACTCAGGTAAGGGGGTGTGGGGCAGCATGGTATGTTGAATCATCCGAAAGGTGGGGGGAAAAGATATGAAAGAAAGTATTTGGGGTGTTCAGTAAGAGCAGGGAGAGGTTTCTCGAACAGAAAAGGCGAGAAAGGAGGTTAGCCTATGGGGGGATCTCTTCCCTCTCCTCTACCTAAGGTATATGAATCAACTTGATCTGTTTTACTGATCCATATTGTCACGTACCTGGGGGATGAGTCTGGCTTATGCGGGGGGCAACCTCTCTTACAGCCCTGGTTCTAAAACCCCTGATAATTCAGACAGGGAGCTCTGAAGCACAGGGGAGCACGAGGGCTCGACAAGTCTCTGATGTCTGATAGAAGTCCGCTGGAGCTCGTGCAGGCTGAAGGATAGTGGTGCAGGCCGGGTCGGTAACTGGTTGGCAGTGAAGTACAGAACGATCAGGCAAACGGGTAGTCGGGTACAGGCTGGGTCAGCAACGTGCAGGCACATGAAGAACAAAGGAATCGGGCAGAAGAGTAGTCATAAACAGGCAGAGGTCAGGGCAGGCGGATAACAGCACAGTCCAAAGGGCAGCTGGGGTCACAGGTACAGGAAGTCTCTCAGGAATAAACACTGGGGGGGTCACCGGAACAGGAATGCTGTAGAATGGACAGCATCTGCTGCAGGGTGTCATCTGTTCAAATAGACCGTTTTGGCGCCATTGGCGTGTACAGGCACACGCAAACGCCCACAGAACCCCAGGAAACGGCCATTTTCCTAACACATATGGTGGGAATATTGATTGATTGTTTTGAAATGTTGCCAACATGCCCATGTTTTTCTGAATTTAGAGGGCGTTTCAAGTGCTTGGTGAATTAGGTCTTCCGTCTCTTCAATTTTATTTATTCTTTTGAACCAGTCTTCAAATGTTGGGGGGTTTGGTGATCTCCAACAGGCTGGAAGTGGCATTTTTGCTGCATTCAGTAGGTGCAATGGCAGGGACCGATTGTAGTGTTTTTCTAGGGATGGAAGCGTGGTGAAGGAGCATTTGTGCTGGGGTGAATTCAGTTGGGTAGGTGGAGATCTGCACAATGAGGTGGTGTACCTCCTTCCAAAAGGGTATGATCAGGTCCACCAGATGTGAAGGAGGGACCCTGTTTCTTCTGAGCAATGCCAGCATGTTGGAGGGATATTGGGGAAAGTTTTATGTAGCAGGAGAGGTGTTTTGAACCATCTTGAAATTAGCTTGAAGCCATTGGATACATTGATCGACCCTTTATGTATGCATGAGAAAATATTTTCCCACTCCTCAGGAGTAAGGTCTATGTCTAGCTCCTTTTCCCACTTACTGCTCGTGAATGGGCATTTTTATGTTTTAATAAAAATGTACATATTTTAAGTGATATTGCGCAATGACATTCTCTCATATACTCTGAGAAATGTCTAAGGAGCAATTTCCACTGTATGCAATAAAGACTGCAGAGGATCCAGGATATAGCAGATGTTCTTTCATGACTGCTGAAGATCTTTAAACCCAAGGTGTGATTGGACCCGGAGGGGTCTTCTCCTAAGGTGAGCAGGCAATTCCCCCAGAGGTGGCGGTGATGGTTATTGGATCGCTTATTATAAATTATTTTCGTGGCACGGATTGGAGCAGGTCTTTTGTGCAGAGGAGATTCCAGCTCACCTCAGAATATTATTTTATTTTGGACCTTATTATTTGGACTTTTTCTCATGATTGTGTGATTCAGGGTTTATATTAGACAGTTGCAATTCGTTTCGGAACAAATCGAAATCCAGACGAATTTTGCCTAATTCGGATGCATCCGAATATCTGAATAAAAAAATAACGAATTTTCAACTAATACATAAGATATTTTAATGAAAATGATGAATTAATTCATCATGATTCGTTAATACGTTAAAGATCTAATGAAACAAAAGGTCAACTCTAAGTAATTTTTACAGTCCAAACAGCTGATTAATTTTGTGCTGGAGCTTGGATTACTGACAAAGTGCATTCCTGAGAACTGAGTGAGAAGGGTATTGTATTGTACAGTGGGGCAAAAAAGTATTTAGTCAGCCACCAATTCTGCAAGTTCTCCCACTTAAAAAGATGAGAGAGGCGTGTAATTTTCATCATAGGGACACTTCAACT
The DNA here is from genome assembly GCA_018402905.1 of Glandirana rugosa. Taxonomy (NCBI): domain Eukaryota; kingdom Metazoa; phylum Chordata; class Amphibia; order Anura; family Ranidae; genus Glandirana; species Glandirana rugosa. The sequence continues at coordinate 995,764 of BLSH010205237.1, forward strand.
ATGAGAGACAGAATGAGAAAAAAATCCAGAAAACCACATTGTCTGATTTTTAAAGAATTTATTTGCAAATTATGGTGGAAAATAAGTATTTGGTCAATAACAAAAGTTTATCTCAATACTTTGTTATATACCCTTTGTTGGCAATGACAGAGGTCATACGTTTTCTGTAAGTCTCCACAAGGTTTTTACACACTGTTGCTGGTAGTTTGGCCCATTCCTCCATGCAGATCTCCTCTAGAGCAGTGATGTTTTGGGGCTGTCGCTGGGCAACACGGATTTTCAACTTCCTCCAAAGATTTTCTATGGGGTTGAGATCTGGAGACTGGCTAGGCCACTCCAGGACCTTGAAATGCTTCTTACGAAGCCACTCCTTCGTTGCCCGGGCGGTGTGTTTGGGGTCATTGTCATGCTGAAAGACCCAGCCGCGTTTCTTCTTCAATGCCCTTGCTGATGGAAGGAGGTTTTTAGTGAAAATCTCACAATACATGGCCCCATTCATTCTTTCCTTTACACTGATCAGTCGTCCTGGTTCCTTTGCAGAAAAACAGCCCTAAAGCATGATGTTTCCACCCCCATGCTTCACAGTAGGTATGGTGTTCTTTGGATGCAACTCAGCATTCTTTCTTCTCCAAACACAAGTTGAGTTTTTACCAAAAAGTTCTATTTTGGTTTCATCTGACCATATGACATCCTCCCAATCCTCTTCTGGATCATCCAAATGCTCTCTAGCAAACTTCAGACGGGCCCAGACATGTACTGGCTTAAGAAGAGGGACACGTCTGGCACGGCAGCATTTGAGTCCCTGGTGGCGTAGTGTTACTGATGGTAGCCTTTGTTACTTTGGTCCCAGCTCTCTGCAGGCCATTCACTAGGTCCCCCCTGTGTGGTTCTGGGATTTTTGCTCACCGCTCTTGTGATCATTTTGACCCCACAGGGTGACATCTTGCGTGGAGCCCCAGATTGAGGGAGATTATCAGTGGTCTTGTATGTCTTCCATTTTCTAATAATTGCTCCCACTGTTGATTTTGTCACACCAAGCTGCTTACCTATTGCAGATTCAGTCTTCCCAGCCTGGTGCAGGTCTACAATTTTGTTTCTGGTGTCCTTTGACAGCTCTTTGGTCTTGGCCATAGTGGAGTTTGGAGTCTGACTGTTTGAGGTTGTGGAGAGGTGACTTTTATACTGATAAGGAGTTCAAACAGTGCCATTAATACAGAGTGGAGGACAGAGGAGCCTCTTAAAGAAGAAGTTACAGGTCTGTGAGAGCCAGAAATCTTGCTTTTTTGTAGGGGACCAAATACTTATTTTCCACCATAATTTGCAAATAAATTCTTTAAAAATCAGACAATGTGATTTTCTGGATTTTTTCTCATTCAGTCTCTCATAGTTGAAGTGTCCCTATGATGAAAATTACAGGCCTCTCTCATCTTTTCAAGTGGGAGAACTTGCACAATTGATGGCTGACTAAATACTTTTTTGCCCCACTGTATTTGAGCAGAGAAGAGATATTGTCATTGTGCGTGTTAATGTATTCAATAAACAAACGACTTTCCGAACTATGAATAGTTAATATACTGTATACACATTGGAACCTTGGATTATGAGCATAATCCATTCCAGGAGAATGCTTGTAATCCAAAGCACTCGTATATCAAAGCATGTTTCTCCCTAGGAAACAATGAAAACTCGGTTAATTTGTTCCACAGTCACTGCTTGTCTATGCAGTACTAAATATGGCCACAGTTCAAGGGGCGACTGGATTTGCGGGGGGTGGGCGGCGGGTTGGTGAGCCTCGAAACCGTCGGGATCACTCGGCAATGCTGGAAAGTGTTTACACTTTTGGTATTTCCAAGGAATTCCAAGAATTTTGAGAATTTCCGGCCGTCTCCAAGGCTCATCAGCGCCCCCCGAAAACCTGGCCACATGCGGTATCGCATGCAAAAAGGCAAATTTTCACTCGTTATGAGAGATACCACTCGCAAACCGAGTCAGCATTTAAAAAAAAAAAAACTGCTCGTATTGCGAAACTCTCATTAACCGCGTTACTCGCAATCCAAGGTTCCATTGTACGTACATACGTAACTAACAAATTATCTGAAAACAAAACAATTAACCAATAAAGTCAATCGATTTGTTATAACGAATACTTATACTCTACAGAGATAACGAATTATCCAAAAACAAATTAACGTAACTTAATGAATATAACAGAACGAAATTATGTATTTTATGAATGAAAACGAAACAACATTTTCCATAGTGCACAAGTCTAGTTTATATAAGCTTTTTTATGTTCACAGCAATAGGCTGACAAATAGAATAATGTTTTTTTGGCATTTCCGTTGGCAGGTGCTTTATATTAGTGCTGTTAAAGTCAATCATTATTGTTGGTTTTGCATACACAAAAATCTCACAGGTTGAACAAATGCACCATTTTTTGACTATTTATATATTTTTTTTCATGTGAGATCACTACCCAATGGTTGAGCTGTTCCAGTTTTACACTTATTTAGATACTTTACACACATATTAGTAACTCAAACCACCACTCGTTACATCCAAGGTATGCAGAATACCATCTCTGAACTTACAACACATTAAACCTTGAAGCAGACGGGCTACAGCAGCAGAAGACCACACCGGGCGCCACTCCTGTCAGCTAACAACAGGAAATTGAGGCTACAATTGGCACAGGCTCACCAATATTGGACAATAGAAGATTGGAAAAACGTTGCCTGGTCTGATGAGTCTCAATTTCAGCTGCGACATTCAGATGGTGGGGTCAGAATTTGGCACATGGATCCATCCTGCCTTGTCTCACTGATTCAGGCTGGTGGTGGTGGTGTAAAGTTGTGGGGGGCGTCTTCTTGGTGCACTTTGGGCCCCTTAGTACCAATTGATCATCATTTATACACGTCAGCCTACCTGGGTATTGTTGCTGACCATGTCCATCCCTTTATGACTGCAGTGTCCCCATCTTCTGATGGCTCCTTCCAGCAGGATAATGCACCATTCACAAAGCTCCAATCAACTCACCACTGGACAATGAGGTCACTGCACTCCAATGGTCTCCACACTCCCCACATCTCCATCCAATAGAGCACCAAAATCTCTGAGGAGAAAAATGAAGGCAAAGGGGGGTCCAACCTGGTACTAGTAAGGTGTACCTAATAAAGTGGCCAGTGAGTGAATTTTCTAACTATACAGCACAGCAGTAAATATTAGTAAATGTGTCTCTGGATTAGATCTTTGGAGGACTGTCTTTAAGGCAGGGCAAAAGGGGCAGCTGCCCTGGGTCCAATCATTTTTGTCGGGCCCAAAGCCCATGCTGCCCAGGGTTACCATTGCCAACAGCACTTTTAGCACTGGCAGGTACTCCCACCAAAAGACACTGGCAGCGCTGGGCAGGAGCTGCAGAAGGAGCAGTCGGCCAAATTTGCCAATACTGCTCCTCTTGTCCCGGCTCTACAACCAGTCCAGGGGCCCCTCCATAGGGAAGATTGCCACCTCAAGTCCAGGGTCCCTCCATAGGGAAGATTTCCACCTCCAGTCCAGAGGCCCCTCCATAGGGAAGATTGCCACCTCCAGTCCAGGGACCTCTCCATAGGGAAGATTGCCACCTCCAGTCCAGGGGCCCCTCCATAGAGACGATTGCCACCTCCAATCCAAGGGCCCCTCCATAGGGAAGATTGCCACGTTTACCTCTAGCAACCAATCAAAGGGTGGTAATGATGTGCAGTAACATCTAGTAACCAATCAGCAAGCAAAAATGTGCTGTAACCTCTAGCAAATAATCAGCATTGACGGCCCACTGATAGGGGGCGCACAGGTGCCGCCCCTCCCAAAGCTAGTCTCAAAACAAAAAAGGCCCCTTAAAAAAGGTCCTTTAAGTCTTAGTGCTCCGGACACAGTGCACTATGGGAACTGTGACGTCTATGCAATCATGTGATGGTCTAATGCTTGATGATGTCTTGATTTGATTGGCACCGCCATCCTACATGGGCGGTGCTTTCCCTCAGAGCCATGGTGTCACTTCTGGTTTCTCTGTGCCAGTGAGAATCCAGAAGTGACAGCACAAATCCATGGCTGGAACGCACGGCCTGATTGGAGGTGCCTTTTTCAGAATCAAGATAATCGAGAAGAGATCATCTTCATCTTGGTAATAAATATACCCCTCTGGTGATGCTGTATATACCCCTCTGGTGGATGCTGTATATACCCCTTTGGTGGATGCTGTATATACCCCTCTGCTCATGCTGTATATACCCCTTTGGTGATGCTGTATACCCCTCTGGTGGATGCTGTATATACCCCTCTGGTGGATGATGTATATACCCCTCTGGTGGATGCTGTATACCCCTCTGGTGGATGCTGTATATACCCCTCTGGTGGATGATGTATATACCCCTCTGGTGGATGATGTATACCCCTCTGGTGGATGCTTTATATACCCCTCTGGTGGATGCTGTATATACCCCTCCGGTGGATGCGGTATATACCCCTCTGGTGATGCTGTATACCCCTCTGGTGGATGCTGTATATACCCCTCTGGTGGAGGCTGCATATACCCCTCTACTGATGCTGTATATACCCCTCTAGTGGATGCTGTATATACCCCCCTGGTGATGCTGTATACCCCTCTGGTGATACTGTATATACCCCTCTGGTGATGCGGTATACCACTCTGGTGATGCTGTATATACCCCTCTGGTGATGCTGTATATACCCCTCTGGTGGATGCTGTATATACCCCTCTGGTGATGCTGTATATACCCCTCTGGTGATGCTGTATACCCCTCTGGTGATGCTGTATATACATCTCTGGTGATGCTGTATACCCCTTTGGTGATGCTGTATATACCCCTATCTGGTGATGTAGTATATACTCCTCTGGTGATACTGTATATACCTCTATCTGCTGATGCTGTCTACCCTATCTGGCGATGCTGTATACACCTATCTGGCAATTCTTTATACCGTATCTGGCAATGCTGTATACCTCTATCTGGCGATGCTGTATACCCTACCTGGTGATGCTGTATACCCCTATCTGGCGATGCTGTATACCCCTATCTGGCAATGCTGTATACCCTATCTGGTGATGCTCTATACCCTATCTGATGATGCTATATACCCTATCTGATGATGCTGTATACCCTATCTGGCGATGATGTATACCCCTATCTGGCAATGCTGGGCTGTATACTCCTGACATAATGGGTGTAATCTATAAGGGGTGTGGCTTATGAGAAGTGGGAGGGGTCAAAAAGAAAGGGCAGGGTCTGGCCCCCCCATCCTAAAATTTCACCAGCCGCCACTGCTAATCAGTGAGCGGTAATGATGTGCTGTTACCTCTGGCAACCAATCGCAATCATTGCCCGATCTGCAGCAGTAAACTGATTTTAAGCCTAGCTGGTATTTATTGTGAGTCTCAGAGTAGGTGGAGATCGAAATTGCATGGGGAAGGGGGGTTCAAGGAACCTTTTACCCAGGGTCCAATCAATATTAAAGACGGCCCTGGATCTTATTTTTTTTTCACAAGGGGATGGCTCTGGATCTTTGTTCCGTGTTACAGATTCAGTTCACTGCAGAACTCTGATATAAAAATTGCCAAGAATTACCAATGGAATCCCTCCTCCAGAGTAAAGTTTCTCCAGGCATTGAAGTGTTAAAAAATGATGTGTGAGTCAAATTGTTTTTGATAAATTCTGAATACAGGGAAAAAAAAAAGATCCAGAAAGGAAAGGGAGGTAACAATGGCACAATAATCTTTGTAGACAGGATGCATAATAATCTCACTCATTGTGAGCGGCGCGGTGGGGTGCCGCACTTCACAAGTAAACATTGAATTTGTCACGCTGGTTTACAGATGTTTATGACAAAGCCGATACCAGAAGACCATATGTAATGATTTTTCTTGGAAAATAACATATTGCGAATACTCCTCTGCAAATTGATGCTACGCATGGCTGCCGTTCCTGTGAAAGACGAACTCTGGTCAAACAGCTGAATCCGAAGATGAAATACTTACATGGAAGCTGTTTTACCTGGAAAAGGATTTGCATCTCTGTCCATCCAGTTCTGAGATTTACACAGCTCTGATTTTTTTTTTTACTTGTCGGGTTGCTTTAACCACTTGACCCCCAGAAGATTTACCCCCCTTTCTGACCAGGCCATTTTTTGTGTTACGGCACTGCGTTACTTTAACTGACAATTGCGCGGTCGTGCCGCACTGTGCCCAAATAAAATGTATGTCCTTTTTTGCCACAGATAGAGCTTTTTTAAGTGGTATTTGATCACCTCTACTGGATTTATTGTTTGCGCTATAAACAAAGTACGACCGACAATTTTGAAAAAAAAAACAAAACAATATTTTTTACTTTCTGCTTTAAAACATATCAAATAACAAAAATGTAAAAAATCGAATTTCGTCATAAATTTAGGCCAATATGTATTCTGCTACATATTTTTGGTAAAAAAAAAAAAAATCCCAATAAGCGTATATTGATTGGTTTGCACAAAAGTTATAGCGTCTACAAACTATGGGATATTTTTATTAATTTATTTAATAGTAATGATGGTGATCAGCGACTTACAGCAGGACTGCGACATTGCGGCGGACAAGCTGGACACTAACTGACACATTAGACACTTTTTGGGAACCAGGGACACTAATACAGTGATCAGTGCTAAAAAAAATGCACTGTCACTGTACTAATGACACTAACTGGGAAGGGGTTAACATCAGGGGCGATCAACATTAACTGTGTGCCTAGCTAATGTTTCAGTGTAGTGGGGGAGGTGCTTTTGTCCTATGACTTAGGACTAGACATGTGCACTGCCGAAAATGTGTTTGTTTTCGCTTCATTCGTTTTTGGGGGTTTTTTTCTCATTTTTCGGGTCATTCGTTATGATCGCAATTCGAAAATTTATAAATTCGTAAATGCGAAAATGCGGAAATACGAAAATAAGAAAGAAAATCTGAAAATTCTAAATAATAACTAACTAATTAATAACTAACTATTAAATTATAGGTATTTACATTTCCTTTCAAATTTGGCTGTTAGTGAACGTATCGAATATGAATTTATCCAAAGCTACGAATTATCCAAAATAATGAATGCTACATCTAAACAAATGGAACAAAACAAATTAATAATAAATAATAAAAATATTTTTATTATTATTATTGTTATTTATTATTATTAATTTGTTACATTCCATTCGTGTCAATGCGGCATTTGTTATTTTGGATAATTCGTGAGTTCGGATAAATTTGTATTCGTTATGTTCACTAACAGCCAAATTTGAAAGGAAATTCCAATACCTATAATTTAATAGTTAATAATAGTTAAGCTATTATTAGTTAGTTATTATTTCAGATTTTCGCATTTTCGGGTTTTCGGATTTTCAAATTTCCAAATTTTCGAATTTATGAATTTACACATTTTTGAATTTACAAATTTATAAATGTACTAGGTTACAAATATTCAAACTTACGAATATTCGGAAAAATTTGTTAAACAGGTTTTCGTTAATTCAGATATTTCCAAATTAACAAGTTTGTCTGAGTTTATTAAAAAACGAATTCGGAACTAAACTAATTGCGCATGTCTACTTGGGACTGCAAAGTCACATGGCAAGTCGTACCCCATGATTTCCAATGAGTATCGTTCATATCTGTGTGAATTCAAAGTAGTCCCTGCACTGCTTTGGTCCAACTTTGATGCAACTTGAGGTCCATAGACCTCAAGATTACACAGGCATTGCTTCAAGTCGAATCAAAATCATGGCAAAATTGTGGCAAAAATCGCACAACTTTTAAATTGCATACATGTGAAAGGGGCATTAGACAGACTGCCGTTCTATTTGTGTACGGAATGATCAGTGGGTGACGGTGGAAATCGAGTCCACGGGACCCACCGATCAGTTCCCGTTCTGTATAATCACAGTGAGAGCGAGCCACCGCGCCCAATACCCAGAAGTGCAGGATCACGTATATATACACATGACCTTGCCATGGGGCGGTCGAGAAGGGGTTATCTGACATCATCTACAAATGTAAGTTCATCCCTTTGATCTGCAGATGGATGAACAGAAATATACAAAATAAACAATGGTCTCCATTCAGAGAACCAGATCGCATGCGTTATGTCCAGAGACATTTTCCCTAAATATCTAGGGCCGTCTTTAACCCCTTCCTTACTGGGCACTTAAACCCCCCTCCTGCCCAGACCAATTTTTGGCTTTCAGCGCTGTCGCATTTTGAATGACAATTGCGCGGTCGTGCTTCACGGGTCATTCCTTCCCCAATTTCTGCCGGGATCTATAAATCCCTTTTACAGAGACCTGTATTGCGTACGCTAGACCAAGAGACTTACCTCTGGTAACAAATAAAACATATAAAGACAAGTAGGTAGACGTCTAGTTTCCCTACTTGAATGTAAACATCTACTACAGTCTATTGGGGAAGAGCTGGCGGGGTACCGTTCCAGTACACATATATATGCACTAGGACGTGAAGACCCATAACCCGCGCCACCGAGCGAGAGTGACACTAATATGTCTTGCCCTTGACTAGCCACCCAG
>BLSH010205237.1:1005415-1024513 GCA_018402905.1 Glandirana rugosa
TCTGGTGGTCCATTCCCGTTATAACACGTGACATCCCTACCGTGACACGGGTACATACTACGGACGGTCACGGTAGGGATTGTCACGAACAACGTGGTCACGGGTGGTGACGGTGGATATTCACGGGTGGACACGGTGGATAGTCACGAGTGGACACGATGGATAGTCACGGGTGGACACGGTGGATTTTCACGGTGGATAGTCACGGGTAGCCATGGGTCATGGTGAATAGTCACGGCGGATACTCACAGGTAGTCACGGGCAGTGGTGGGCACTGGTGCGACAAGCACTGTTAGGGATGGCACTGGCAGGCATCATACATGGGCACAGTGCCATCCCTACAGTGCACAATATTGCCCTTACCTGGTGGTCTAGTGGGGGCTCCCTGGTGGTCCTGGGCGGCCTCTGTGATCCTTCCCTGGTGGTCCTGGGCAGCCTTTTTGTGATGTCCGGGGGGGGACTCCCTGGTGGTCCTGATCGGCTCCCTGGTGGTCCAGTGGGGAGATTCTGAGGGTGGCTGCGCTGATAAATGTTTAGAGCAGCCCCCCCCCCGTCAGGAGAGCAGCCGATCGGCTCTCCACTGCTCAGGTCTGCAGACCTGAGCAGAGGGAAAGCCGATAAACGGCTCTACCTATTTACACTGTGATCAGCCGTGATTGGCCACGGCTGATCACATGGTAAAAGGCTTCGGATTTTACCTCGATCGGTAATGCGTGGGTCAGACTGACCCACGGCACCACCGATCACCGCGATGCACGGACGCGTGATCGCGGATTATCCTGAGGACGTCAATAGACGTCCATTCAGGATAATGAACCCCCCGCCCGGACGTCATTAGTCTATGCGCCAGGCGGGAAGTGGTTAAGGCAGGGCAAAAGGGACAGCTGCCCTGGGCCCCATCATTGTTGTGGGGCCCAAAGCAGCTGCCTCATATTTGCCAACTATCCCAGTTTAAATTCCCTTGTCCCTTGAAGTTTTAGTCCCGTGTTTTGTCCCTATATCTCAGTGTAAAGTTCTGTCACTAATGCTGCCCAGCTCTGCCCTATTGCTGTGTACAGACGACTCACCTGCAGACCCTGTGTTTACATGTAAATAACTTGTACTAATATGTATATAGCGGCAGCATTAATATGTAAATAGCCACAGACCAGCGACAATGATATGTAAATAGAGGCGGCACATATATATCATGTCCCCCTGAGGTCATATCCACCATCACTTTTGCTGAATGCTGCCCACTGGGGAGATAAAGGGGCATGCTTGAAAGTCCTGCCTACAACTGTGGGCATTAAGCCTACTGTGTACTAACCTTTTGTAACCAATCTTTGAGCCGTAAGGATATGCAGCAACCTCTAGCAACCAATCATTGAGCCTTAAGGATATGCAGCAACCTCTAGCAACCAATCAGTGAGAAGTAATAATGTGCAGTAACCTCTAGCAACCAACCAGTGAGCAGTGTTGATATACAGTAATCTCTAGCAATCAATCAAAAAGCAGAAGCCATGTGCTGTAACCTCAATCAATCAAATAATCAGTGAGCCGTATTATTGTGTAACCTCTACCAGCCAGTCAGTGAGCAGTAATGATACACTGTAACCTTTGGCAACCAATTGCAATCACTGGCTGATCTGAGTCAATAAACTGGTTTTGAGTCTAGCTGCTATGTATTGTATGTTTCTGAGCAGATAGAGAACGAAATTACATGGAAGGAGAGGGCCCAAAAAAATGTATGCCCAGGGTCCAATCAATATTAGAGATGGCCCTGTAAATATCACATGCGATCCTGCAACTGTCAATTATGTAGACCGGTTCGCTGTATTTACCGCAAAACAATCAAAACTGTCAGTAAATACCGCATGAAAAGGGGTTAAAGTCAATTCACAGAAGGAAATAAATAATAAATGAATGTGGTAATTAAGCAGTGGTCCAGGCATGCGGTATTTAACCACTTCAGCACCGGGCACTTTCACCCCCTTCCTGCCCAGGCCAATTTTCAGCTTTCAGTGCTGTGACACACTCTGAATGACAATTGCGGAGACGGACCTGTCAACAGAGACGGACCTTGTCTTCAGCAAACTGTTTGTGGGCTTTCTTGTGCATCATCCTTAGAAGAGGCTTCCTTCTGGGACGACAGCCATGCAGACCAATTTGATGCAGTGTGCGGCGTATGGTCTGAGCACTGACAGGCTGACCCTCCACCCCTTCAACCTCTGCAGCAATGCTGGCAGCACTCATACGTCTATTTCCCAAAGACAACCTCTGGATGTGACGCTGAGCACAAGAACTCAACATCTTTGGTCAACCATGGTGAGGCGCTGTTCTTAGTGGAAGCTGTCCTGTTAAACCGCTGTATGGTCTTGGCCACCGTGCTGCAGCTCAGTTTCAGAGTCTTGGCAATCTTATTATAGCCTAGGCCATCTTTATGTAGAGCAGTGGTTCTCAGCTCTGGTCCTCGGGACCCACTAACAGGCCAGGTTTACAAGTGGCTCCTGTGATCTGTCACACCACTACCACAGGTGAGCCACTTTGTCTCGTCTACATTCCAAAACTATGTAAACCACTTCGGTGTGTTAAGAAAATAAACAAAATATATTTTTATACAGCTTATACCTTTTCGCCTTTTTAAGTGACATGCCTCATTCAAAGTCCCATGACCAAACTCTCCTTGCTTTTATTTATTATTAGGCATTGAGTATTTATATTGGATTTATAGTATTTTTGTCTAGCGCTTCACAATTATTTAATTTTTTACTTTGAGGTATTTTTGGGAATACTGTGTGAGCTGCAGCCCCCTTGCTTTACACATTACTTTATCTAGCAGTGCAGAAGTCTTCCTATTTCATTACTTTAAAGTAGAGTTTCTCAACCAGGGTTCCATGGAAGCCTAGGGTTCCTCCACGGGTTACCAGGGGAAAATAGTATCAAAAATTACACACATATATAAATACCCTTCTACCGACATTAAAAAAGACAACATTGTATTATTTTTATTGGTGGAAGAAGGGTATTGATATATGTGTGTAATTTTGATACTATTTTATTTCAATATTTGACATTTTTAACTGCTTGCCAACCATATAACTTACATATACAGCGGCAAGGCGGCCCTGCTGCACCAGATCACGTATTAGGTACATTCATCGGCACTTCTGGGTTGGCAGCGCACGTGTGTGCCGCCAGCGACCCAGCTCTGCTGTGATTATACACAGCAGATGCCGATCAGTTGATGTCGGCCAATAGATGACCACCGGCACCCATCATCGGGAACACACACAGGGCAGGGCTCTGCCTATGTAAACAAGGCACAGCTCTGTCCTGTCAGCAGGCAATAAAATCCACTACCTCCCTTAGTAAAAGCACCACGCACAGTACACCAAAACACTGGTTAGGCACACAGTTAACCCTTTTGATCACCCCTGATGTTAACCCCTTCCCAGCCACTGTCATTAGTACAGTGACAGTGCATATCTTTAGCACTGTATTGGTGTCACTGGTTCCACAAAAGTGTCAGTTAGTGTTCTCGTGTCCTCTGGACACTGCTGATCACAGTTAAAGAGCCAATCAGTAGCTCTTTAACATGTGATCAGCTGTGTCCAATCACAGCTGATCACAATGTAAACAGAAACTGGTTATCGGCACTCCTTTCCTTGGAAAGAAGTGAGAAGAGAGCCGATGATCGACTTCTGTTAAAGGGACATGTACGCTGATAAACAGGGCACTAATTATCAGTGTCCTGATTATCAGAGCAGTCCCAACAGTGCCCACCAGTGCTGCCAATCTGTGCCTGCCGGTGCTGCCAATCAGTGCCCATCAGTGCTGCCAATCAGTGCTCATCAGTGTTGCCAATCAGTGCCTCCTCATTAGTGTCACCTATCAGTTCAGACTACGAGTGTCTATCAGTGCCACCTACCAGTGCTCCATCAATGCAGCCTATCAGTGCCTATCAGTGCAGCCTATCAGTGCCTATCAATGAAGGAGAAAAATAACCTGCAACATTTTATAACAAACTATGAAAAAGTTTTGGGTTTTTTTTCAAGATTTTTGGTCTTTTTCGTTTATTTAGCAAAAAAAAAAATAAGAACCCCAGTGATGATTAAATACCACCAAAAGAAAGCTATATTTGTGTGAAAAAAATTATAAAATCCTACCCGTGCCCATCAGTGCCGCCTATCAGTGTCCATTAGTGTCGCCTATCAGTGCCAACTGTGCCACCTATCAGTGCTAACGGTGCCACCTATCATTTCCCATCAGTGCCTCCTCATGAGTGCCCATCAGTGCCGCATCAGTGAAGGAGAAAAATGGCCTGTTTGCAAAATTTTATTACAAACCATGAAAAAGGTTTTTTTTCAAAAAATTTTCAGCCTTTTTCCCGGTTATTTGGCAAAAAATAAAAAACCCAGTGGTGATTAAATACCACCAAAAAAAAAAAAAAAAAGCTCTATCTGTGTGAAAAAAATGATAAAAATTTTGATTGCGTACAGCTTTACTTGACCGCGCAATTGTCATTCAAAGTGTGAGAGCGCTGAAAGCTGGAAATTGGCCTGGGCAGGAAGGGGGGTAAAAGTGCCGGTAGGCAAGTGGTTAAAATTAAATGTATGAATTATGAAGCTGGAAACAAACTATTTTGTGCTGCATTTTGAATACAGAGACCTGAAGAGGCAACTATACAGAGCTGCAGCCCAGCCCCTGCCTTCGCTAAAGCTTCTTATGCTTTCAAAAGAGGTCCCCATAAAATTAATCTCGGTAATAACTTTGAACATAATTCATCAACTGAGCTTTTTTCTTGCTGATGTTTAGATACGTAGTTAGCAGTTCTGTTTTGGCCAATCTGGAAAGCCGTGAGTACAGTTTTTTGATTGAATCTGATTGAAGTGAAAGCAATGTTTTGCTATTAACTAACATCCCCGCCGTTTAAAGTGGAGGCAATTAAATTGCACACAGCACTATTCAATTAAGGGGCTCTACATGAGATATCCTAATACTACATCCGCCGCCCTTATAGATTGCCTTTCACATTACTTTACAAGATTAATTTTGAATTAGGAGGAGTGGGCTGAAGATCCACACAGTACATTATGCACTTGGTAAAGATGGAATTATAATGATTTTTTTTCTGCACAGATTTTATTAAATACTATTCTGCTGTAATTAAAGTGATGTTCAGTTATCTGCAGCAGAAAGCGTTGTAGAGTTAGGAACATCAAATCAAATCTCATCAATAACATACACAATGCGGCCAAATGTTTGTGAACACCTGATCATAATACTTATGCTATATGGCCAAAAGTACACTATATTACCAAAAGTATTGGGACGCCTGCCTTTATACCAGGGTTTCTCAACCAGGGTTCCTCTAGAGGTCGCTAGGGGTTCCTTGAGCATTGGTCAATTTCTACCTCTCAGATAAATTCCCAATGACATCATTGATCTTTTTAGCCATCTGTAAGGGGGTAATTCTTCCCAATAACCACAAGTGTAAGGAGCATTCTTCCCATTGACCATCACACTAATGCATAGGTGTGCGCAGCCTATTGCATTAGGGTGTTCACCCCAAATTTATAAAAACATAGATGGTGTTAGTAGGGAAATGGAAGGTGTCAGTAGAGCAGTGGACTTGTCAGCAGGGCAGAGATTGATGTCAGTAGGGCAGTGGATGGTGTCAGTAGTTTTTCATTTTTATTATTTTATTTATTTATTATTTTTTACAATTATAAGAGCCCCATTGGGGGGCTTTGGTGAAATATCAGCAGGGAAATCTGTGCCACACAGGGTGATCAGTGTGCGCCCAGGCACACCCCCTGTGCACGCCTATGCACCAATGTATCATGAGTTGTAGATTTTACATTTTTAGCAGGGGTTCCCCGAGACCGGAGAATTTTTTCAAGAGTTCCTCGGTGTTGAAAAGGTTGAGAAAGGCCGATTTACACGCACATGCACTTTAATGGCATCCCAGTCTTAGTCCGTAGGGTTCAATATTGAGTTGCCCACCCTTTGCAGCTATAACAGCTTCAACTCTTCTGGGAACAAGAGATTCACAGGCGCCTCTAAGTGTAAACCATTTGCATATAAATTTATTAAAACATAGTTAAAATGTTACTCACAAACAGAGAGTGAACATTGCAGTGTCAGCCACTGCTGGCTTTAGATCAGCTAACACGTCAGCTATCCAGGAAGTGCAGGTTGGTGCTGTGTAGGTCGCGGTGCTCCAGAACAGGCAAATGCCGGTGGCTCCCAGCGCTTCCTGAATCCGAGTCAATGGGATGGATAGGCGTCACTTCCGGCTGCGGTGTGATGACGTACGGCGACGCGTTCTCTGAGCTTCCGCCCCTTCTTCAGGCTGAGATCTCGCATTGACTCGGATTCAGGAAGCGCTAGGAGTTTGCCTGTCCTGGAGCACCGCAACCTACACAGCACCAACCTGCACTTCCTGGATAGCTGACGTGTTAGCTGATCTAAAGCCAGCACACTGCAATGTTCACTCTCTGTTTGTGAGTAACATTTTAACTATGTTTTAATAAATTTATATGCAAATGGTTTACACTTAGAGGCGCCTGTCCTGTCTCTTAGAAGCGTTCTCTTCTGCGGGCACAGAGCTGCCCTTTGGAATACCGGATTGTGTATGATATTTGGACTTTTATCCATTGGACTCTATATCCACCCCAGACCCAGCTATTGCTTATGCCATTAGTTATATGCGCTCACAATACTTACCTTTAACTCTTCTGGGAAGGCTGTCCACAAGGTTTAGGAGTGTCTATGGGAATGTTTGGCCATTCTTCCAGAAGGGCATTTGTGAGGTCAGGCACTGATGTTGGATGAGAAGGCCTGGCTCGCAGTCTCCACTCTAATTCATCCCAAAGGTGTTCTATCAGATTGAGGTCAGGCCAGTCAAGTTCCTCCACCCCAAACTCACTCATCCATGTCTTTATGGACCTTTGAAAAAATATTGAGATGTAATTCACTGTGTGAGGCACCACATCCAAATGAGATACAAAATGAAAAGGAAGAGAAATTTTTGGACTTTAAAAGTGCCGCTATAAGCTCAAGTTGAAAAAAGATGCTCAAATGTATGAGTATCAAAATTCAAATTTTATTATAACAAATCTAAAATGCTATATTAAAAACAGTGTGAAACATATACATGCTGTATCCGCATATCTCTCCCATGTGTATAGACCACAAATTTACACAGGAACACCTGTATGGGTCAGCCCAAAGGTCAAGCATAGATTCAATGAAGCATATGTAGAAATCTTGCACATGAAAGTTGAGGGCCAACTCCAGAGTCACTGTGTGAACACCAATGAATCGCTATGCGTTTCGCCAAAGGCTTCCTCCTATTGATACTGGGAGATATACTGTAATTAGCATCTGTTTACAAAGATTCACTTACAAATAATCATATACAACTATATCTCATTAGAAATATTTTACATATTGAGCATTCAACATATTATGATGGAAATGTAATGCTTGCATCTAAACTTACTTGTCACAGTTACAGTAGAGGAAATGGAGTGCTTAGTCCACCATACATGGGGAGGGAGGAAAAGAAATACGTCCGGCCAAAGCAAGGAAAGGGTGAACCCTATGTTTGCAACCAAATATCAGGAGCCCAGCCAGAGCACCATCTATATGACAAAATATAAAGATCAAAAGACATTTCTTTTGTCTTTATGGACCTTTCTTTGTGCACTGGTGCACAGTCATGTTGGAACAGGAAGGGGCCATCCCCAAACTTGGGAGCATGAAATTTTCCAAAATGTATTGCTATGCTGACGCCTTAAAGCGGAGTTCCACCCAAAAGTGGAATTTCTGCTTTAAGGGAAGGGGACCCCCTGACATGCCACAATTGGTATGTCATCTTTTTTGGGGGAGGGGCCCTGCTTTCACAGGGTCCCAGGTTAATTTCCTCTTCTGGCGCCGCGGAGCCGGAAGGAAGTTCACCCCCCCTCTCGGCGAACTTTTGGGACACGTCCCAGGTCCCAGAAAATACGCTGGCCATTCACACTGCGCAGCGCGAATCGTGCATGCGCAGTGTGCACGCGGCTCTGAAGCCAGAGCCGGGTGCCCATACTTGTGATGCCAGTGCTGTACAGAGGACGGGGAGAAGAGCGACGCTGTGGGCGGCTGCATCGCTGGAGCCTGGGACAGGTAAGTGTCAGATTATTAAAAGTCAGCAGCTACACTATTTGTAGCTGCTGACTTTTAACAGGGTGGAACTGCGCTTTAAGAGTTCCCTTCACTGGAACTAAGGGGCCAAGCCCAGCCCCTGAAAAACAACCCCACACCATAATCTCCCCTCCACCAAATGATTTGGACCAGTGCACACAGCAAGGTCCATAAAGACATGGATGAGGGAGTTTGGGATGAAGGAACGTGACTGGCCTGCACAGAGTCCTGACCTCAACCCGATAGAACACCTTTGGGGTGAATTAGAGCGGAGACTGCAAGCCAAGCCTTCTCGTCCACATCAGTGCCTGACCTCACAAATGCGCTTCTGGAAGAATGGTCAAACATTCCCATAGACACTCCTAAACCTTGTGGACAGCCTTCCCAGGAAAGTTGAAGCTGTTATAGCTGCAAAGGATGGGCCAACTCAATATTGAACCCTACGGACTAAGACTGGGATACCATTAAAGTTTGTGTGCATGTAAAGGCATGTGTACCAATACTTTTGGTAATATAGTGTATGTTGACACCCCTCCATAATATTTAGGTGTTTCCAGTAAAGAATACTGTAACCGTAAGAGCTCATTCACTAGTTTGTACACTAAAGGGATACATATGGGCGTAACTATAACTTTGAGGGTCCCGGTGCAAGAAGCCATGAAGGGCCTCCTTCACTATGAGCCTGGTGGCAGAACGCCAGGGCCCGGTTGCAAGTGTGACCTTTGTGACCCTGGTAGTTTGACCACTGGTGTCAGTAGTTTTTTTATTTTTGTTATTTTAATTTTTTTACCATTTTTTTTTTTACAATATTATTTTTTTATAATTTTTTTAGGAGCCCCGATGGGAGGGGGGGGGCTTTGGTGAGATACCAGGGGTTGAAACGGACCTCTGATATTCTACCTTTGAGACAGAGAAAGGAGATGAGGACACAGCTCTCATACTCAATCTGTGCAGCCTCAGTTGCACAGATTGAATGAATAGGAATAGCTCTGTAGATAGGCTTCCCCTCCATTCACAAACTGAAACATATTAAACACGTTTTACTATGTTTCAGCAATGAATGGACAGAGTCAATGATCACTGACTCTCCATTCAGATAAGGAAGGGGCTGGTAAATAACACATTTATCTGCCCCTTCCCCGCTCTCCATCCTGACAGATCCTCCACAGCAGCAAGCAGGAGAGAAGAGGGGTGAACCCAGCAGAGCTGCGGGGGATGAGGGGGGGGCAAGAGAGAGCAGGGGGCCAGGAAAGAGCTCAGTGAGGCAGCAGAAAAAGCTGGAGTGGCGGGGCAGCTACATATAGAGAAATCAATCTCTCCATTTTTCTCCTGCAGCCGCTGCAGGGGGAAAATCGAGAAATTGGTTCCTCTATATGCAGCCATCCCCGCCGCTCCTCCTATGCAGCTTTTTTTTGTTGCCCTCTGGAGCTCTTTCCTATCCAGGCATACTAGGGGGCTGCACAGCCCTATGCAGCATGGGACTGGGTCGCAATTGCAACCCCTGTGACCCATGTAGGTACACCCCTGGTGTCGGTGTTGGAGATTGGTGTCTTGGATTTTTAAAACACATGTGAATGTTTACCCCCTCCCTTTTATATAAGACTTTATTCATTCCTATTTGTTTTGTTTCAAATGCCACTTTATGGATTGATATACACTATATTACCAAAAGTTTTGGTTCTCCTGCCTTTACACACACATGAACTTTAATGGCATTCCAGTCTTAGTCCATAGGGTTCAATATTGAGTTGGCCCACACTTTGCAGCTATAACAGCTTCACCTCTTCAGGGAAGGCTGTCCACAAGGTTTAGGAGTGTCTATGGGAATGTTTGACCATTCTTCCAGAAGAGCATTTGTGGGGTCAGGCACTGATGTTGAACGAGAAGGCCTGGCTCAGTCTCCACTCTAATTCATCCCAAAGGTGTACTGTCGGGTTGAGGTCAGAACTCTGTGCAGGCCAGTCATGTTCCTCCTCCCCAAACTCGCTCATCCATGTCTTTATGGACCTTGCTTTGTGCATTGGTCCAAATCATTTGGTGGAGGGGGGATAATGGTGTGGGGTCATTTTTCAGGGGTTGGGCTTGGCCCCTTAGTTCCAGTGAAGAGACCTTAAGGCATCAGCATAGCAAGACATTTTGGGCAATTTCATGCTTCCAACTTTGTGGGAACAGTTTGGGGATGGCCCTCCCTGTTCCAACATGACTGCACACCAGTGCACAAAGCAAGGTCATCGTAGCCCAGCCAAGCAAGCAGCCGAAGATTCTGAACCAGGAAGAAAGCTCGGGAGAAGTAGGAGAAATCTATGACAGCAAAGAGCATTGTCATTGCATCACTTGGTGGGTAAGTCTGCCATAATGTGCTAACACGCTGTGCAAACTAGTACATTATGGCACAAAGCTCCCAGGACCATTTTTACCTTTTTAATTTGAAGGTTTTATTCTGTTTTAAATACCCAAAAAAAAGTGGAGTTCCACCCAGAAATTTTTTTTACACCATTCACGTCCTTTGCCTATATAGACTTACCTTTGAAGGAAAAACATTTTTATACTCACCCTAAGTCGCTTGTTGCTAGGTGGTCTCTGTAATCTGCCCCTTTTCAGTCCGAGGCTCTTCTCCTCACTTCCTGCTTCGCCTGGCCTCCTGGGAGATGTGACTCATCATTTCCTATACTGTAAAAGCGTGTTATTTCCAGACAGGAAATGATGCGATTTAAGGCGGACCGAGATTGATGAGTGGATGATGGTTACCCACCATGCACTTCTTTCAGGAAGAGATGCCAGGGGACTATGGATGGGCTTCAGATGCCCTCACCTAAAATGGAAAAGTCCAGCAGTGAGAGAAATGAAATTGTGAGTAAAAAATGCATGGAATTACCAGGCGGTTTGAAAGTAAGGAAACAAAAGGTTACATCTATTTAGTATTAAAAGAGTGGATGTCCAAAAAAATTAAAATTTCTGGGTGGAACTCCGCTTTAAAGGAACTCTATAAACTTGTTTTCAACAATCATTTCCATTCTCCGTAAGGCAGGGTTATGTGTTCTTAGGTTTGTTTATCCCAATTGTTATTCATCCTGTCAATCATCGATCACCATACTTATTACATTGCAGTTTGTTTTCATCTAGGCATCTGTTAAAAAGTAATTAATTAAACATTGTTTTCAATAAACATCAATCTTCCATTATGTTCACAATCTCATCAAGTGTCTAGTAAGATGAATTTACTTCTAATCCTTTCTACAGCTCGCATTCCCCCGCGCACATTTGATATATCAGATATGTAAAACAATATAAAGAAGGCAAAGGAGAAAAAATTATGTTTTGTTATGAGACGCCATTTAATTTTTATATGATGTTTTACATATATTTAATTGGAAGGGATCATGGTGCTTTTTTTTTTAATTGTTGCTGCATACAAATTGTGGAAATTACATTTTCAATGCACAATTTCCCAAGGTCATTGATTCCTCCGGCAGTCATTTGAGGTGTAAGATGTTATAGATGGATTAGCAGCCTCAGGAGACTCCAGAATACAGTATAGATTCCATTAACGTTACCAGGGCTTTTTTCAGTGGGAATGTGGTGGTATGCAGTTCTGGAACCTCCTGGTTCACCCCGGTGTAATTTCTCATGCGATTTGACAGTTCTGAATTGCATGACAAAGCACACCCCATTTCTGGCAATGGAACCGTTCAGATCACTGCGACTCATGTCACTGGAACTTTGAAAAAGGTTCCTGCACCACTTTTTTCCGATTTAATTGCAACTAACATAGACTTCGGTTAAATGTAGTTGCAAGCCGCAATGAAATCAGAGGTGTAAATCGCACTGATTTGTGGCTTTGGAATCTCGCTGAAGTAGTACGATTTCAAAGCCACGCTGGTGTGAACCAGGCCTGAATGTATTGCAAGGCGTGCTGGAGGGTCCATTGATACTGGCTGCTGGGAAGGGGTCTATTGTTGCTGGGGGAGTCTACTGTTTCAGAGGCCCCAGGAAGACGTCAGTTATGACGAAACATGTTGGGCGGAGCTACACACTGACACCATCATGCCCCATGTGACCCCGGAAGTGCAGGTGAATGAATTTGTGTTTGCCGGTTAACGATTTTATCCAGGTTTTACTGCTTTTTATCCATTGTAAGTAGACTTTTGGCTTTATTCAACAAACGTTATATACAGTATTACACTATTGGAACTCTCTATTTGTATAGCCTACCATCTGGTTCTGGCTGGTTTGGATATCCTACTGTGAGTTCACCCACACTGGAGGATCCACCCTACCACCAGAGCGTTCCAGCGGCCTCCCTGTTTACTATACCCCGCAGAGGTTGTTCTGCCTGCCTGTCTGACCATTCTAGAAATAGGTGGTCCCTACCATCTGGTAAGCGTCCCTGATCACAGGGTGTGGGGTGCCACAGACGGCTCTCTGCGCGATTTTTGATGGTGGAATCTCTGTCCATTCAGCTTTGTTTTGAATCTCCTAATATTTATCACAAGGATTAATTCTCTGCACAATTTGTGAACTGTTTCTCTCATCACTTGAAAGATATAAGGACATTCTTTATGCACAAAGTATATAATGTCACATTAAGAATTTTATGTTTCATTTTTTTCATTTTGAGATTAGTGCGAATTTTTGTTTAAAGCTCCACTTGTTTTTATGTTTATTAAAAATCAGCAGCTACAAAAAGTGTAGCTGCTGACTTTTAATAAACAGACTCTCACCTGTCCCACAGTCCAGAGATGCAGCTGCCCAAAGCCTCGCTCCTCTCCCCCTCTTCTCCGTGGTGCCGGCTTTGCTAGTGTGGGCACCCGGCTGTGACAGTTTGCGGCTTCACAGCCGGGTGCACACTGAGCATGCGTGAGCTGTGCTCTCTCAATGGCCAGGCAATCTTCTAGGACCTGTGACGTGTACCAGAAAATTGCAGAGAGGGAGGGGGAGACGAGGAGGTGAAAACAGGAAGAGGGAACTGGGTACCTGTCAAAACTAGGTACCCACTCCCCCCCCCAAAAAAAAATTACATGCCAATGGCATGCTGTTGACACCCAAATATATCTCTCTCTACCCCTCAGCTCGCCCCATCAGTCTCCTCACACATCACTGATTTACTAACAGACGTATCAGCCTGGACGTCAAACCTAAAACCAAATCTAAAACCGAGATCATCATATTTCTTCCTCCATGTTCCCTTTTCCTGACTGTCAAGATCAATGGCACAACTACCAGTCCATCCCCACATGCCAGGGTGCTACGGGTAACCCTAAACTTTGAACTGCCCTTTAAGGCCCACATCTAATCCCTGTCCATATCATGCCGCCTCACCCTCTGCCCCAGAATACGCCCCTTTTTGACCAATGACACCACCAAGCTTCTAATTCACTCACTGGTTATCTCTCACCTCGACTACTGCAACTCTTCCTCATTGGCTTACTTTTACATAGATTATCCCCCTTTCAGTCCATCATGAATGCTGCTGCCAGACTCATCCACCTTCAAACCATTCAGTGTCCTCCACCCCTCTCTGCCAATCCCTCCATTGGCTTCCACTCACCCAACAAATAAAATTCAAAGTACTAACTATTAATTTACAAAGCCATCCTCAACTCTGCCCCCAGCTACATCATTAAGCTGGTCTCAAAATACCAACCAAGCTGCCCTCTTCAGTCCTCCCAAGACCTCCTCTTCTCTAGCCCCCTTGTCACTTATTCCAATTTTGTAAAGCGCTGCGCAAACTGTTGGCGCTATATAAATCCTGTATAATAATAATAATGTGTGGGGTTGTTTCTCAGCCAAGGCTCACTCAAATTATTGCCTAAGAACGCAGCCGTGAATAAAGAATGGTACAAAAACATCCTCCGAGACCAACTTCTTCCAACCACCCAAGAGGAGAGGTGAGGAATATCTACAAAGTACTAACAACAACTTACAAAGCCATTCACAACTCTGCCCCCAGCTACATCATTAAGCTGGTCTCAAAATACCAACCAAGCCGCCCTCTTCAGTCCTCCCAAGACCTCCTTCTCTCTAGCTCCCTTGTCACCTCCTCCCATGCTCGCCTCCAGGAATTCTCCAGAGCTTCTCCCATCCTTTGGAACACTCTACCCCAATCTGTCAGACTGTCTCCTAATCTATCCATCTTTAGATGATCCCTGAAAGCCTATCCTGCTTCTAACTAATACACTGTCTTACTTTCTACATCAGCTCATCACCCACAGCTATTACCTTTTGTATCAATTGACCCTCCCTCTTAGGACCCTCTGATTCCTCTTGTACCAAATTGTGATGTAACTGTACTGTCTGCCTTCATTTTGTAAAGTGCTGCGCAAACTGTTGGCACTATATAAATCCTATATAATAATAATAATGTGTGGGGTTGCTTCTCAGCCAAGGCTCATTCACATTATTGCCTAAGAACACAGCCGTGAATAAAGAATGGTACAAAAACATCCTCCGAGACCAACTTCTTCCAACCACCCAAGAGAGAGGTGAGGAATATCTACAAAGTACTAACAACTTACAAAGCCATTCACAACTCTGCCCCCAGCTACATCGTTAAGCTGGTCTCAAAATACCAACCAAACCGCCCTCTTCGATCTTCCCAAGACCTCCTTCTCTCTAGCTCCCTTGTCACCTCTTCCCATGCTCGCCTCCGGGATTTCTTCAGAGCTTCTCCCATCATTTGCAACTCCCTACCCCAATCCCAAATAAAAAAAAACTAAATAAAAAGGGGCAGACTCGATGGACTACTCAGTCTTTTTCTGCCTTCACTTTTCTATGTTTCTATGTTTCAATCTGTCCTAATCTATCCATCTTTAGACAATCCCTGAAATACCTTCTCTTTAAAAAAGCCTATCCTGCTTTTAACTAATACACAGTGTTTTTACTTTACCCACCAGCCCATCCCCCACAGCTATTACCTTTTGTGTCAATTGACCCTCTTAGATTGCAAGCTCTAATGAGCAGGGCTCTCTGATTCCTCTTGTACCAAATCGATTTGTAACTGTGCTGTCTGCCTTCATTTTGTAAAGCACTTTGCAAACTGTTGGAGCTATATAAATCCTGCATAATAAACATAATATTGTTGCTGGGGGGGGTTGTTCACGGGGAAGTTTCTACTGTTGCTGGGGGGTCAGGGTATTCTTGTGGGACGTCTGCCTTGCATGAATGCACATGCGTGCAGCATTTTCCCTAGACTGATGACCAGGTGCGCACATTTGTACAGGAATGTGCATGGGAATGCACGGGCAGTGCATGTTGGTGCCAGATGGCCTATTTAAGGATGCCTCTGCCATTGCTCAAGTGCTGAATGGTCTTGCAGCTGTTCCCTGTGTCTTACATTCATCCTGTGTGTTTCGCTTTTGCTGACCCGGCTTGCTCCTGGCTTGATCTTGATATTGTATATAAAATATTATTTTGCGCTTACCCTCTAACCAAAAGAGTGAACTGAAAGGTGCTCCTACTTATGAGTGTAGCCAGAGCCGGTGCTACCACTGGGCGAACTAGGCAGCAGCCTAGGGCGCACTGCCGCCTAAGGCGCCCAGCCACTGGTTTTCTTACTCTCTGTTTCCTGTCGGTCTCCACGCTATGTATGTTTTGGGTGCGGATGTGGTGCTGTATCCCCCTCCTCCTCCCCTCCCCCCCTCTCCTCCTCTCCGCCTCCAGCCAGAAGTAGGTGTGGTGTTAGGCAGGGCGACTAACAAATTTAGTTTGCTAGGTGGTAAATAGCCTTGCTAATTTTTAGGTGGATCCACTGACTTTTCTATAACTCTGGATTTGATGCTCCTCTCTCTTCTGCCAATAGGTGGCATTGTTGCCTGGTGGCATTGGAATGAAAGGGGGCATAGTGAATTCAGACTAGGAGTGGATAGGTTGTTTAAGCCAATTGGCAGGGGTTTTCTTTATTTATTCGTGAGGAGTCAGGTGATCGGGATTCTGTGCCACCTGGACAGCTGTCTGGGTGGACATGTGTTACAAGGCTCCGGGGTACTAGGCCAGAAGCCTGAGACCTATCCTGGGAGCACCTGGCTGCTAGGCTACCCAAGGCCTATCCAGGTGTAGCCATGTGCTCCCTTGGGAGTGGCTGGTAGTTGTGGTTCACCTTATAGCTGCCCTCAATCCCACCATATCTCACACATCCGAAGTCACTGAACAGGCCAGTTCCTGTTTTTGTTTGTTTTATTTAGGGGATTAACTTGGATGGGGAAAAGGGGTGACTGTGGGATGTCGAAAGAATTGGTTACAGGACCTCCTATATACACGACCGTATATACACTCTACTTCCCCCAGCACTTCTCTTGCAGACTATTGCTCCTTCCCTTCTCTCCAGCACTTCACTTGCAGACTATTGCTCCTTCATTTCTCTCCAGCACTTCACTTAGTTTCCTGATCTGAAGGGATCAGGCTCACTCCATTCCTTTCTCTTCACCGCAGCTAGCACATGATGAGGCCTGCACTCTGTCAGCAGGACCTCCGGACCACCCATTACAGGCCATAGTCAAAGACCCCTCAAAAGGGTAGCTTAGTATGTTGGTGCTAGCTGAGCCTTTGATGGACTACAACTTTCAGCCCATCCCTCTTCCAGCCGACCTACTTTCCTCCCTGTGACACTCCTTCCTCTGACTGGCTCCTGAGGCCTCCACAGACTGTCCACTATTTCTTTCCCAGCCTGATCCAGCCTTTCCTCCAGCTCCCAGGGTCTGTCACTCACCGACTCTAGTGGATACTTTAAAGTGTTCTCAGTAGCACCTCTGCTGTTCTCTTACTCCCTTGTGCTGCTCCAGGAATCAACTCCACTCCTGGCTGCACCCGAGTCTCCAGGCCTCAAGGTCACCTCCCCCCAGACTGGGGGCTCCCTCTCGGGTAAAGGCCTCCACAGCACCTCTGCTACATTCTCCACACTTCCACCCGACTTCTCCTCCCCCTGCTTGCAGACTGCTGTATTTAAGGAGGCCTGCCCCCTGCCAATCCAGACTGTAGATTGGTCAAGGCTCCTTGTCATACATCAGGAAGTGACACCTCCTCATCCATCCCCTCTAAAGAGCCTTCTCTGCTCAAAGGGGAGGAAACTCCAAGGGGTGTTCCTTCTTTCCATCTCCGGACACTCCCTCAGCCCAGATGAAAACATTCAGGCCTGCACTTACAGTCAGGCCTGACTAAATTTTGCCTCTCCTAACAAAAAGACCTTACCAAAAAAGTGCCTACACTTTGGGGGCGCTACACAGGTCTGAGAGAAGCAGCGCAGGGTTGGGGTTTTCGGCCAGAGTCCCAACCAAGTTGCAGAGGTTCCACCGGATGGTGAACCGCATTGTTGCCAGCGGTTGCCACATGGGACGACCACTCCTGTTACCAGAGGTAAGTTAGGATTAAGGTCAGAGATAAAGGGGACACAGTCACCATTAAGGGACAACCACTCCTGAGGCCAGTTTATAGAAGTCTGAAAAAGTACCAGAGCAGCCTTATTCACTAGCTGGGGATCGTGAACAAGTGGGAAAGCTTCAGCAGAGTTCCTAGCCAGGGACTCAGCGGGTTAGCAGGGGTGAGGCTTGAGGAAAATACAGTAGGTTAGCTGTGGAAGAGCTCAAGGGATCCAGTGACGACTGGGATCTTGAAGTCTAATGAGAGACCGGGAGCTTAGTGAGTGAAGATCTACAGTAGGATACTGTGAGAGGTGGGAGAAGATCTGCAGCGGAACTCTGAGTTAAGTGTACAGATCTGCATTGAAGTTTGAGAGTTCAGTTGCCATAGGAGACAGCAGTTCTACAAATACAGTTACTGCATCCAACTTAAAGGCCCTCCACCTGTATAGATGTCTGCCTCCATTTTTTACCTCCATGCTTGGATTGGACGGTAATTTGGACGGCAATGGCCCATTTGGCTGAGCATATCCCCCAGCTGATGATTCCCAGCTGAAGCAATCTCCCTTCGTTTAGATCCATTACTGACCAGTCATTTGTATGGAAGCTAGGTACTTTGTAGGTCACTGTCTGTGACTATCATCCACTTCCCTTTGGCCCTCAGACTGCTGATCCTTCCTGTTGGTGGTCAAGGGGTTGTGCAATGTATTTAGCCGCTATTTTTGTCTACCCTGGCGGACTTTGCCCAACTGCGTCCTCATTCCATCTTAACCCTGCCATCCCTGCCTGGTTTTTATTTTCTGTCATCAGACATATGATTTGTCCTCTGCTCCTGAGGAAGCGCCCCCCGCTCAACATGTAGAGCGACCCGATGATATCTGCTACTGTACTGGAACTATTGTACAAGTATCCTGGACTATATCTGAATAGCAGATTGGGTTACACTGAGTTGCTATGTCACAGGGTTCCTATATGTATTAGTGGCAGTTCATGATCAGCTATGAGGACTTTCCTTTCCTATTTGTGATCATTATGTCATGTTTGACTAAGATGTCTTTTTAATGTTATTTAATAAAATCATATACATTTTAATTATATCGTATACTGTGTGACTGTGCCCATAAGTAGTGTTAAGCGAACCCGGACTGTAAAGTTCGGGTCCGTACCGAACTTTGGGGTGTCCGGGACCCGGACTTTTCAAAAAAAGTCCGGGTTCGGGTCCGGGGTTCTGGTAATTTTACAGGGCCTGTGGGGTTTCAAGCCATGCCTGGGCTTGAAATGTCAGGCCCAAGCGAATTGTGATGAATACCCGTGTCAGTGTGTCATATGCTATATTAATTTTACATATACTAAAATAATTTATTGTAATTTTTCTGTAGAATCAGTTTGTACTGTATTACTAGTGTTTATCCTTTCCTTTCAGGAGTATCGACTAGTACTTGACGGTGATTATGTATATCCTTGGGACACTGTATCGTTGAGTCACATTGGGTTAGACGATAAGTCTATATCAGGTCCTATGAACATGTTATCAAGGTCATGTCATCGTCTATAGTAGCCCAGCGAGATGTACAAC
>BLSH010205237.1:1026133-1039917 GCA_018402905.1 Glandirana rugosa
GACATGGGTTCGCCCGGTTTTAGTTAAAGTGTTACACACAGTTTCCAGATGTTTGCAGAACAGTAGTATGGCTTCTCCCAGTTTTAGTTAAAGTGTTACACACAGTTTCCAGATGCTTGCAGAACAGTGATATGGGTTCTCCCGGCTTATTTATACTTTTTTGACACAGTTTGAAGATGATTTTAGAACAGTGATATGGCTTCTACCGTTAATTAATACTTTTCAGACACAGTTTGCAGATGGTCCACATCCACCTCCATTTTTGATTTTTTTATGAAATAATTTTTAAAAAAATGCTTTTAGTTATTTCCCTATCCCCATTTCTTTGTAGGGCACTTGTCCCACCCTTACCCCCATTTCCTTCCTTTTGCAGACCTCTAGGACTTTCCAGGACTTTTTACAGCCATTTTTGTGCCTAAAAGTTTTGGTCCCCATTGATTTCAATGGGGTTCGGGGTCCGGGACAAAGTTCGGGTTCTGGCCGGACCCGAACCCGGACTTTGTCCCGAAGTTCGGCCGAACCAGCAGAACCCGGACTTCCAGAAGTTCGCTCAACTCTACCCATAAGTCCATATCCCATTGCACATTTAATTCTTCCTACAATCTTTTTTTTTGGGACAAGGCACATGATACACTTTTTCTGGATCCACAGCGCCACAGTGTTGATTCAGTTCAATCTGATTTTCAGTATGCCTATTTTTGTTTCGGAGTCTACCAATTGCTATTGCATCTGCCTAAGGGTGTCCTGGCCCTAACCCTCTCTTCCCCAGTTCTTATTATGAGACAATACATCTCTTTTGTGCACATTCAAAAAGTGACTGGCGCCCATGCTTTCAACTTGCATTACACCCACCATGCCTAGTAACCCATACTGTGAAGAAGGATGTCAGCTCTGCCTAACTCTGGAGGCCACCATTAGACCTCTAGGGGTCAGGGACACCGCTACATGAGCAATGCCAAATCATAATCCATGTTACAGACACCTCCAGGAATATCAACCCTATTACACAGCTTTGTGTCATCAGCAAAAAAGGCAAACCTTTAGTTATATCGCTTACATATACAGTAGGTTAAATAGAACAGGATCCCAGTACAGAGCCTTGTGGTACCCCACTAGTGACTATCCCCGTAGCTAAGCTCCAGGGGGCAGAGTGAAACACGTTGGAGGAGTGGCCTGGTCTGAGCCCAGGCTGAGGTTACCACTCTATTCATTGCAGTAGGACACCATAGATGTGCAACTTCCAGGGGTCACCCTTCTTTCCTTGAGCCAGGACAGGCTCCATCCCCTGTCAGCACCCTAGCAACAGCTGCGGGTGCACTGTCTACATACCCCTCTCCCTATCGAGCCTGAGCGGCACACACACTTTTCCCAGGTCACAGGTTTCCCTAAGGTCAGTGATTGATTGCTCCTGTCTGCTTCTGGAAGAGGTTTGCTGAAACAGAATAGGAGGGTTAGCCACTGATTTATGAATATTTATCACACCTTGGCCAATTCCTGGGAAGGGAGTGTTCAGAAGATGGCTGGGAGGTGAAAACTGTTTGGGAGGCCTGGGCAGAATGTTCTTCCTCTGCTAGCGAGGTTCTCTTGTATCCTGGGGCTGCTGCCCCTGGGAGATAACTAGTTTGTGACAGGAGTAGTAGTATGGGTGTCAGGTCACCTGACGCCAGGTGACAGATGCACACTGCTGGGGTTAGGGGCGCACCGCTAAGGTTGTGGACCCTTAGCTGACTGCTGCGAATGGAGCTCTGGGTGGTTCAGGAAAGCAGGTCCACTGGAGCACTGACACAGATACACAGGGAGCTAGAGCATAAGTTGGTGAGGATGGACTTCGCTGCTACTGACTACAGGTCGCGGCCCCCAGGGTCTCCCAGCTTACGCTCGCAGCTGGCTATTGGTGGATAGAAAGCAAGCAGCAGTGCAGGACAACAAGGGATAGTCAGTAGGATAGTCAAGGGTCAGGGCAACGAGCAGACAGGGACAGACGGGAGAACACACCAAAGTTTGAGGTATCAAGCAGACAGGAATAGTCAAGGAACAAGCCAAGGTTGGTAAATGGAATCAGACATGGAGCACACAGCAGGAACCACACACACAGGAAGCCTAACACACAATGTTTTATCGGCAGCACTGTGACTATGGCAGGCAGCCTCTGAACTAGCAAGGGAGACCTGGGCATATGTTCAGCGGCCCCTAAGGGGATGAGTATAAGGCTTCATGCACACAGGACTTTAAAAAAAACGTCCAAAAACATCAGTAGCTTATCAGGGATGTTTTCAGCTTTTACCAGCGTTATTTTACCGCTGTTTTTTCTGGGTTTTTTGCGTTTTTAAGGGGCCAGCATTTTTTTTGTTTGTTTTTTCAGTCGGTCTAAAACGTCCAAAAACGTTGGGGACTGAAGTTTTTGAGCGTTTTTTGGCGTTTTTGGACGTTTTAAGCGTTTGAACGTTTTTACAGCTGAAAAACATCCAAAAAACTCCTCAGGTCTTGGGTTTTTTTTACAGCTCAAAAACGTCACTGCTAAAAACAGCAGATAACAGCCTCTGTGTGCATGGACTAGGGTTGCCACATCCTCCCTTTAATCCAGGACACATATGAATCACACAGGTTGTTCTGAGGCTAATTGAATGCAGATGAGGCACCAAGTGAGTTTAATTACCACCTTAATCAGTCACAGACCCTGTGCAATTCATATGTGTCCTGGATTAAAGGGATGATGTGGCAACCCTAGCATGGACACATAGGATCACATGATGGAGGGTTTACTGACAGTAGCAAAAAACGTCTGCAGCTGAAAACAGTGGCTGTAAAACAGTCAAAAAACGTCCTGTGTGCATGAGGCCTTAATATATATGTATTGGAGCAGAGCGTCACAGAGAGAGTCGGGAAAAGTCCTGTCCAGGGTTTATACATCTCCCAGGTACCTCCCATACGCGTTCAGGAATCTCTGATCTACAATCCAGTTCAGATCTGGGTCCTGTCCTCCAGGTCAATTTAAACTCATCTGAGACAAGACAGCCAGTGCCCTCTGCCCCGGAAAATCAGGGACAGCAAAAGATTGGTGAAAGCTATCAAGCTGTATATGTGGAAGCTGACAAGCTTTAGGTTTGCTCAGCCTGATAGTGAGGGCCCATTCACACCTGAGCGTTTTGTAGCTCAAATATGCCTGAAGCTGCAAAATGCTGGAGGGGAAAAAATCAATGATTCTCTATGGAGATGGTTCACATCTCCACTCCAAAACACCTGAAGCCAAAAGCCTGAAAACACATGAAGCTCAAAAAAGTCCTGGAAGTATTTTTTCAGGCAGATTTGGGCGTTTTTCTGTTTTTTACATTGGTGACCTTTTGACCTGTACAAAATCACGGCAAAAACGTGGCAAAATCACGGCAAAAGTCGCCGTAAAATCTTGCGACTTTCTGCCTGAAAACGACACGCTCAGGTGTGAATGCAGCCTGAGGGTCTGTATTTGTGCAGGGTTAGTGCCGAAACACCGCTAGGTTTTTGTTTTGCTATTTTTGTTCCTGTTTTCTGCTTGTGCAGTTTTGAAGGAACTCGGCAGGTAGGTCGTTCCAAGCATCTTAGAGAACTAACCACAGATATCCTGTTGATATAGGCTGCATCAAATCCTTCTGTCTCTTCATGTAATGCCAGATAGACTCCATGATGTTAGAATCAGGGCTCTGTGGGAGCCAATCCAACACTTCCAGGACTCCTTTTTCTTCCTTACATTTAAGATAGCTTTTAATGACATTGGCTGTATGTTTGGGGTGGTTGTGCTGGGGCCAATCACACGCCTCTCTGATGGAATGGCATGATGGATAAGCATCTGCCTGGATTTCTTAGCATTGAGGACACCATTGATTGACCAATGTTGAGGACCGTAGAATCAGTAGCCAGCCAAGGAAACTTAATGCAGCAGATGAAAGACACATCATGCTTACTTCCCTTCTACATTGGAAGACGTCCAGCAGTGCCATCAGCACGGAAGTGATGGAAACCAGTGGGACCCGGGTACTCCCATCTACTGTTCGGAGAAGTCTGGCCAGTCTTCATGAAAGAATTGTGGCTAAAAATTCATACCACCAATGTGGAATCAAGGCCAGTCAACTCAATTACAGTATGCACGAAAACATAGGAACCAGGGTGCAGAAAAATGGAAGCAGGAGCTCTGGACAGATAAGTCAAAATGTGAAATATTTGGCTGTAGCAGGAGGCAATTTGTTTGTGAAGGTCTGGAGACAATAATGAGTGTCTGCAGGCAACAGTGAAGTTTGGTGGAGGTTCCTTGCAAGTTTGGAGCTGCATTTCTGAGAATGAATTTGAAGATTTGGTCAGGATCAATGGTGTCCTCAATGCTGAGAGATACAGGAAGATACTTATCCATCGTGCCATACCATCAGGGAGGCGTGTGATTGGACCCACATTTATTCTGCAGCAGGACAACCACTCCAAACATACAGCCAATGTAATTAAGAACTATCTTTATTATAAAGAAGAACAAGGAGTCCTGCAAGTCATGGTTTGGCCCCCACAGAGCCGTGATCTCATCATCATCATGGAGTCTATCTGGGATTGCATGAAGAGATAGAAGGATTTAAGGCAGCCGACATCAACAGAAGATCTGTGCTTGGTTCTCCAAGATCTTTGGAACAACCTATCTGCCGAGTTCCTTCAAAAAGGGGCTTAACTACAGGGGTTGCAATTGCAACCGGGCCCCATGCTCCAGGGGGCCCATGTGCCTCCCTTGTACACCTGGATAGGAGTGATGGCGGGGGCAGCATTTAGAGAAACCATTCTCCCCCATTTTCTTCCTAATGCAGGAGATTGGTGCCCCCGCCTCCCCTCTTTTGCTGTTCCCAGGGTCCTTTTGTGCCTCCTTGCCCCCCCACAGAGATGCTGTCTTCCCCCCTCCTCTCTCCTGCCAGCTGCTGTAGAAGATGTGTCATGATGGAGAGATGGGAATGGGTCAGTAAATTTGTCATTTACCAGCTCCCCAGCCTTTTCTGAATGGACAGAGTCAGTGATTGGTATCAATTGGTTCATTCATAACTGAAGCATAGTATACTGTTTTTACCATACTTCTGTTTCTGAATGAATGGGAGGCTCGGTTCTCAACTATTACTGTCCACTCAGGCTACACAGATGGAGATTGAGGGCTGAGATTTGTTTAGACCCCTGATATCTCATCAAAGCAAACAGGGCTCCTAAAAGAATTGTAAAAAATAATAAAAGTAAAATTGTAAAATAAATAAAATGAAATAGTTAAAAAAATAATAAAATTAAAATAAAAATTAAAAACTACTGACACCAGTGAGGGAACGATCAGGATTGCAAAGGTTGTAATTGCGACCGGACCCTGGCATTTCACCACCATGGGGAGGCCCGAAGATGGCAGAAAGGGGGCCCGCTGCAGAACTTGTGAAAGGGTCCCACTGCAGGACCGTAATAAAGAGACCTGCGATGGGAGTAAAGGGCCCCAGGATCAGTGGGAAGAGGGGCCCTTCATAATTTCTTGCACCGGGGGCCCTGAAGGTTCTAGTTATGCCTCTGCCTTCCAAAGTGTACCTGGAAGAATTTATGCTGTTTTGAAGCCAAATGGTGATCACACCAAATATTGATTTGATTTGAATTTCTCTTCTGTTCATTTACTTTCCATTTTGTTAATTGAAAGAAATAAACTATTAGCACTTCTATTTCTAAAAGCATTCTTCATTTAGAGTAATTTTTCACACCTGCAAACACTTTTGCACAGTACTATATATATATTATAATCAAACCACATCTTTTGTTACTTACATAAGATGACGGGTTAACACTCTTCTGTGTACCAAGCATTCTATTATAGATGAAAGACAATGCAATGGCTTTTAAATGTGACAGCATCCTCTGTTCCCCAAATGTTATTAAAGGTCAATTGTGGTTGAAATAGCCAAGTGTAATGTGTGTTTTTCTCTAAACATGCTTCACAACAGCACTGCATTTCCCAATTTACATGCACAATTACAATGCCACGCTTCTATGCAGGCGCTGTATTTTAATGAAAGAGAGTTATCTGTTGGCACCGGTGTCAGATCCTATCACCAGCCTCTTCATAGATAGTCAGAGCTTTGTTCAGTACAGCTGGGAACTATTGTGTATGCAAGATGATTTATGTGCGCGAATTACAACCCAGATGCTGAAATGCGAAGGCTGAGTGCGTCCTATTATGTTCATAATAAATTAAAATAAATTACAAACCATGATTCAGAACCTAGTAAGATTGATTGTAAAATGATCAGAAAGTTATAACTTACACTCATCGGCCACTTTATTAGGTACCTGTTCAATTGCTTGGCAACACAAGTGACTTTGAGCGTGGCATGGTTGTTGGTGCCAAACGGGCCGGTCTGAGTATTTCAAAAACTGCTGGTCTGCTGGGATTTTGACGCACAGCCATCTCTCGGGTTTACAGAGAAAGAGAAAATATCCAGTGAGCGGTAGTTGTGGGGAGGAAAAGGCCTTGTTGATGTCAGAGGTCAGAGAAGAATGGGCAGACTGGTTTGAGATGATAGAAAGGTAACAATAACTCAAATGTATTTATTTTAGGTACTTATATAGCGCCGTCAATTTACGCAGCGCTTTACATATACATTGTACATTCACATCAGTCCCTACCCTCAAGGAGCTTACAATCTAAGGTCCCTAACTCACATTCATACATATACTAGGGCCAATTTAGACAGGATCTAATTAACCTCACAGCATGTCTTTGGAGTGTGGGAGGAAACCGGAGTACCCGGAGGAAACCCACGCAGGCACAGGGAGAACATGCAAACTCCAGGTAGGTAGTGTCGTGATCGGGATTCGAACCAGCGACCCTCTTACTGCTAGGCGAAAGTGCTACCCACTACACCACTGTGCTGCCCCACAAATAACCACTTATTACAACCAAGGTATGCAGAACACCATCTCTGAAGCACAACACATCGAACCTTGAAGCAGATGGGCTACAGCAGTATAAGATCACACCGGGTGCCACTCCTGTTAGCTAAGAACAGGAAACTGAGCCTACAATTCGCACAGATGTAATGCAAACAAAGAGTTTGACCGCTCCAGGTGAGGCTGGTTGATATCACTTTCCTTGGGTGCACGTCCAGTCCGTGAACTGCATCAATGGTGAAGGAGAAAAGAGGTTGACAGCACTCCAGGTGTGCGATAAAACATCCGGTCTTTATTGGAATAGATGTACAAACAATCCATAAATGATCTTACATGTCCAAAGATGAGCAGACAGAGTGCAGGCAGGCAAAAGATTATGATTAAGCGAATTTAATTTCGCGAAACGCGTCAATCTTTTGCCTGCCTGCACTCTGTCTGCTCATCTTTGGACATGTAAGAACGTTTGTGGATTGTTTGTACATCTATTCAAATAAAGACCGGATGTTTTATCGCACACCTGGAGTGCTGTCAACCTCTTTTCCCCTTTACAATTGGCACAGGCTCACCAATATTGAACAATAGAAGATTGGAAAAACATTGCCTGGTCTGATGAGTCTGGATTTCAGCTGCAACATTCAGATGGTGGGGTCAGAATTTGGCACATGGATCCATCCTGCCTTGTATCACCGATTCAGGCTGGTAGTGTAATGTGTGGGGGATAATTTCTTGGCACACGCTGAACTCCTTAGTACCAATTGAACATTATTTAAATGCCACGGCCTACCTGAGTATTGTTGCTGACCATGTCCATCCCTTTATGACTACAGTGCCCCCATCTTCTGATGGTTCCTTCCAGCAGGATAATGCACCATTCACAAAGCTCCAATCATCTCACCACTGGACAATGAGGTCACTGCACTCTAATGGCCTCCACAGAGGTCACTGCACTCTAATGGCCTCCACAGTCGCCACTTCTCATCCAATAGAGCACCTTTGGGATGGGGTGGAACAGGAGATTCACATTATGAATGTGTAGCCGACAAATCTGCAGGAACTGTGTGATGCCATCATTGTCACTATGGAGAAAAATCTCTGAGGAACGTTTCCAATACCTTGTTGAATCAGATTTCAGCTTTCAGTAGTTTAGCCTACTTAAAAAAGGCTATATTGTAATTGCTTACTATGGGTTACCATACACCGTGTCTGTGTTATGTTATGAAATGCACATCTTAGAGCAGCTATCCTCAACCAGCGGTTCCTTGAGCAATTTCTGCTTCTTAGATAGGTAACCACTGCCAGCAATTAAATGTTTAGCTATATGTTGGGAGAAGGGGAGGGGGGGTAATTCTTCCCAGTGAACACCAATATAAGGAGCATTCTTCCCAATGACCACCATTGTAAGGCACATTTTACCAATGGCCAACAATGTAATGAGCATTCTTCCTAATGACAAGCAATGTAAGAAACAATATTATCACTGACCACCAATGTGAGGAGCATTCTTCCCAATGACCTCCAATGTAAGGAACATTATTTCCAATGACCACCAATGTAAGGAGCATTCTTCCCACTGACCACCAATGTGAGGAGCATTCTTCCCACTGATCACCAATGTAAGGAACATTCTTTCCACTGATCCCCAATATAAGGAACATTCTCCACACTGATCACCAATGTAAGAAGCATTCTTCCCACTGATCACCAATGTAAGGAACATTCTCCACACTGATCACCAATGTAAGAAGCATTCTTCTCACTGATCCCCAATGTAAGGAACATTCTTCCCACTGATCACCAATGTAAGAAGCATTCTGCCCACTGATCCCCAATGTAAGGAACATTCTTCCCACTGATCACCAATGTAAGAAGCATTCTGCCCACTGATCCCCAATGTAAGGAACATTCTTCCCACTGATCACCAATGTAAGGAGCATTCTTCCCACTGATCACCAATGTAAGGAACATTCTTCCCACTGATCACCAATGTAAGGAGCATTCTTCCCACTGATCACCAATGTAAGGAGCATTCTTCCCACTGATCACCAATGTAAGGAACATTCTTCCCACTGATCACCAATGTAAGAAGCATTCTTCCCACTGATCCCCAATGTAAGGGACATTCTTCCCACTGATCACCAATGTAAGGAGCATTCTTCCCACTGATCACCAATGTAAGGAACATTCTTCCCACTGATCACCAATGTAAGGAACATTCTTCCCACTGATCACCAATGTAAGGAGCATTCTGCCCACTGATCACCAATGTAAGGAACATTCTCCACACTGATCACCAATGTAAGAAGCATTCTTCCCACTGATCCCCAATGTAAGGAACATTCTTCCCACTGACCACCAATGTAAGGAGCATTCTTCCCACTGATCACCAATGTAAGGAACATTCTTCCCACTGATCACCAATGTAAGGAGCATTCTGCCCACTGATCACCAATGTAGGGAACATTCTCCACACTGATCACCAATCTAAGAAGCATTCTTCCCACTGATCCCCAATGTAAGGAGCATTCTTCCCACTGATCACCAATGTAAGGAGCATTCTTCCCACTGATCACCAATGTAAGGAACATTCTTCCCACTGATCACAAATGTAAGAAGCATTCTGCCCACTGATCACCAATGTAAGGAACATTCTTCCCACTGATCACCAATGTAAGAAGCATTCTGCCCACTGATCACCAATGTAAGGAACATTCTTCCCACTGATCACCAATGTAAGGAGCATTCTTCCCACTGACCACCAATGTAAGGAACATTCTTCCCACTGATCACCAATGTAAGGAGCATTCTTCCCACTGATCACCAATGTAAGGAACATTCTTCCCACTGATCACCAATGTAAGGAACATTCTTCACACTGATCACCAATGTAAGAAGCATTCTTCCCACTGATCACCAATGTAAGAAGCATTCTTCCCACTGATCACCAATGTAAGGAACATTCTTCCCACTGACCACCAATGTTAGGAGCATTCTGCCCACTGATCACCAATGTAAGGAACATTCTTCCCACTTCCCACTTCCTTGCATTGGTGGTCAGTGGGAAGAATGCTCCTTACATTGGTGATCGGTGGGAAGAATGCTCCTTACATTGGTGGTCAGTGGGAAGAATGCTCCTTACATTGGTGATCAGTGGTCAGAATGTTCCTTACATTGCTGAACAGTGGGAAGAATGTTCCTTACATTGGAAGTCAGTGGGAAGAATGCTCCTTAAATTGGTGGTCAGTGAGAAGAAAGATCCTTATATTGGTGATCATTCACCAGTTTATGGGCCCCATTGAAATAGAACACTTGCACTTTATAGGGGCATATTGCATTTTTGGTTTAATCTATTGCACAATATCACTTGTGTAGTATTATATACACAACAGATATGTTTAAAAGAATCCACGTTTAATTGCCAACCTAGCAAGCACTGTTAGCACAGAACTGCCCAGTGCATAGAAAACGATAATTTTCCCTTTGTAAGGTTAAAACAGCTGCTGCTTGCAGGTTGAATTAACTGTGGTGCAAGAGTTTTTCTAGTACAATTCAGCTGTTGGGAGAGTTTAAAAGATTTGAAGAAGGAGTGGAACCTGGGGTGTGCTATCCGGAAGGACTGTGTGATAGTAGTTAAGGCGGGCCAACCCGCGAAGAGCTACGCAATTTCAATTCGGGAGGCAGGGGAAGCCGCTTGTCCCTGAGGAAGCCATACGGCAAAATATGTAGGACTAAAGATGTGGAAACAACTATGGTAGCTACAAAATTACGTCTTGAATGATTACATAGCTGCCCATGTATTGTACAAATTGTTTTTATATTTGTCTTTGTGACTTTAATAAATTGTGTTTTTGTTGAAAATACTTTACAGTATCTCACAAAAGTAAGTACACCCCTCACATTTTGTAAATATTTTATTGCATCTTTTCATGTGACATCCAGGGCCATCTTTAAGGCAGGGCAAAAGGGGCAGCTGTCCTGGGCCCTGTCGTTGTTCTGGGGCCCAAAGCAGCTGCCTCATACTTGCTAACTACCCTGGTTTAAATTCCCTTGTCCCTTGAAGTTTTAGTCTGTGCTGTGTCCCGATATCTAAGTGCTGCTACTAAAGTTGCCCAATTTTGCCCTATTGTTGTGTACAGATGACTCACCTGCAGACCCTATGTTTACATGTAAATAATCGGCATTGATATGTAAATAGCGGCAGCATTCGTATGTAAATAGTGGCGGCCAGCTGCACTGATATGTAAATAAAGGTGGCATTCATATGTATATCATGCCCCCCTGAGGTCATATTTATCATCACCTATACTGGTTGTTGCCCACTGGAGAGACAAAGGCATGCTTGAAAGTCCACAGCACATGTCAGCAGATGCATGAGGGTGTCATTAATAATTGATGGCACTGCTGTGTATCTGCTAAAGGGCAGCACATTTCTGTGGTGTCAGGAAAGCGACTTTGCACTCCCCAGTTCATGGTGTGCAGGCAGTGAGGAGATGATGTGCTATAACCTCTAGCAACCAATCTGTGGGCAGTAATGATGTGCAGTAACCTCAATCAACCGATCAGTGAGCAGTATTGAAGTACAGTAATCTCTAGCAACCAAACAAGCAGAAAGCATGTGCTATAACCTCTAGAAACTAATCAGTGAGCCGTAATGTGTGCTGTAACCTCTAGCAACAAGTCAGTAAGTGGTAATGATATGCTGTAACCTCTGGCAACCAATCGAGATCACTGCTGATCTGATTCAGTAAACTGATTTTGAGTGTAGTTGCTATTTATTGTATGTCTCAGAGCAGGGGGAGAGTGTAATTGCATGGGGGGCCCCAAGAAAATATTTGCCCATGGTCCAATAAATATTAAAGACGGCCCTGGTGACATCACTGAAGAAATGACACTTTGCTACAATGTAAAGTAGTGAGTGTACAGCTTGTATTACAGTGTAAATTTGCTGTTCCCTCAAAATAACTCAGCACACAGCCATTAATGTCTAAACCGCTGGCAACAAAAAGCGAGTACATCCCTAAGTGAAAATGTCTAAATTGGTCCCAAAGTGTCAATATTTTGTGTGGCCACCAATATTTTACAGCACTGCCTTCACCCTCTTGGGCAAGGAGTTCACCAGAGCTTCACAGGTTACCACTGGAGCCCTCTTCCACTCCTTCATGATGGAGCTGATGGATGCTGGAGACCTTGCGCTCTTCCACCTTCCGTTTGAGGATGCCCACAGATGCTCAATAGGGTTTAGGTCTGGAGACATGCTTGGCCAGTCCATCATCTTTACCCTCAGA
The DNA here is from genome assembly GCA_018402905.1 of Glandirana rugosa. NCBI lineage: Eukaryota > Metazoa > Chordata > Amphibia > Anura > Ranidae > Glandirana > Glandirana rugosa. The sequence goes on from BLSH010205237.1 coordinate 1,038,331, forward strand.
TTCTTTAGCAAGGCAGTGGTCATCTTGGAGGTGTGTTTGGGGTCATTATCATGTTGGAATATTGTCCTGCGGCCCAGTCTCCGAAGGGAGGGGATCATGCTGTACTTCAGTATGTCACAGTACATGTTGGCATTCATGGTTCCCTTGATAAAATGTAGCTCCCCAGTGTCGGCAGCACTCATGTAGGCCCAGACCATGACACTTCCACCACCATGCTTGACTGTAGTCAAGACACACTTGTCTTTGTACTCCTCACCTGGTTGCTGTCACACACGCGTGACACCATCTAAACCAAATATGTTTATCTTGGTCTCATCAGACCACAGTACATGGTTCCAGTAATCCATGTCCTTAGTCTGCTTGTCTTCAGCAAACTGTTTGCAGGATTTTTTGTGCATCGTCTTTAGAAGAGGCTTCCTTCTGTGACGATAGCCATGCAGACCAATTTGATGCAGTGTGCAGTGTATGGTCTGAGCACTAACAGGCTGACCCCCCCCACCCCTTCAACCTCTGCAGAAATACTGGCAGCACTCATACGTCTATTTCCCAAAGACAACTTCTGGATATGACGCTGATCACATGCACTCAACTTTTTGGTCAACCATGGCGAGGCCTGTTCTGAGTGGAACCTGTCCTGTTAAACTGCTGTATGGTCTTGGCCACCGTGCTGCAGCTCAGTTTCAGGGTCTTGGCAATCTTCTTATAGTCTAGGCCATCTTTATATAGAACAACAATTCTTATTCTCTGAGAGTTCCCATGAGGTGCCATGTTGAACTTTTAGCGATCAGAATGAGAGAGTGAGAGCGATAACACCAAATTTAACACACCTGCTCCCCATTCGCACCTGAGACCTTGTAACACTGACGAGTCACATGACACCGGGGAAGGAAATGGCTGATTGCGCCCAATTTGGACATTTTCACTTAAGGATGTACTCACCTTTGTTTTCAGCGGTTTAAACATTAATGGCTGTGTGTTGAGTTATTTTGAGGAGACAGTAAATTTACACTGTTATACAAGCTGTACACTCACTACTTTACATTGTAGCAAAGTGGCATTTCTTCAGCATTGTCACATGAAAAGATATAATAAAATATTTACAAAAATGTGAGGGGTATACTCACTTTTGTGAGATACTGTATGTCTAATTGCACCTATAAAGGCCCATCTCCTCTCCCCTGTGTTTTGCTTGCGTTTATCTAGCAAGGTTACTTGCAGTAAAATGAAGGAAGCTTAGACTCCTGTAGTGTATCAATGCTTTACTAAACAGAAAATTGGCACATATAACTGTAGGATACACAATACAACACAACTCATAGCTTACAAAATATTTCTACAACATGCACAATGCCAATCATCCTTTCTTGCAAAATATAAGTATGTACAATATGTACGCATTAGGTAAACTACCGTATGCCATCAAATGGATTACGCATGTATAACATGTATGAATATAAAACGTTCTTTCCTACTAACCGTAACACGTACAACATCTTTATAAAACATTCGATACTCAACACAACATAACACATAGGATGTCAATATACACGGTTAAAAGACAAATCATTTCGTAACTATGTGATGTCC
>BLSH010205237.1:1040923-1062703 GCA_018402905.1 Glandirana rugosa
CTAAAATAGGTCCTGTGTCTGACATCGGTCTTGTGCTGGATAAAATCCCTGTGTCCTGGCTACAATACCTGTGTTCTGGCTACAGTCTGTGTCCTGGATAAAATCCCTGTGTCCTGGCTACAATACCTGTGTTCTGGCTACAGTCTGTGTCCTGGATAAAATCCATGTGTCCTGGCTACAATACATGTGTTCTGGCTACAGTCTCTGTGTCCTGGATAAAATCCCTGTGTCCTGGCTACAATACCTGTGTTCTGGCTACAGTCTCTGTGTCCTGGATAAAATCCCTCTGTCCTGGCTACAATACCTGTGTTCTGGCTACAGTCTCTGTGTCCTGGCTACAATCCCTGAGTTCTGGCTCCCTGTCCCTTTGTTCTGGCTACAATTCCTGTGTTCTGGCTGCTGCATTTGCCACCCTAGGCTTATACTCGGGTCAATAACTTTTCCCAGTTTTATGTGGTAAAATTAGGTGCCTCGGCTTATATTCGGGTCGGCTTATACTCGAGTATATACGGTAAACTGTTACTCAACTTAGGGTTTAATATGTAATGTCCATCTCAATTCCTTGTTCAGTCCAACTCAAAATGGCTCCACAGTTCTCCAGCTTCTAGGAGCCATGTGTTGCTCCTCCGTCTTCTCAAACACAACTTCCTGTATACACCAACTCCCTGCAGAGAAGTTTCTCTCTAGCTGTCTAACTGGTTTATTTACATATCAATGGAGGGGGAGGGGGAGCCTGGCTTCCCCTGAAACCACATGGTTTTAAAATCTAATTCTATATTATTTAAAGTCATTAATAGCCGTAGCAGCACATTCCACCTCTTGAATTTATACCATAATATAGGAAAATATGAAACTTCAACATCTCTTAAAGCCTTTTGTCCAGGAAAGGGCAAACTAATCCCCCCATATTGTAGTCCAAAAATGTGAGGAAAAAATTCCCTTTCGACCCCTGTATCTTCTGGGCAGTCAGACTAAAATCCCAGGGAGGCTGAAACATTACTTTTGAGCAGGGTCAGCAATGCCCTTGACAGTCTGTGGAAGGAAAGTTCCAGATGAAAGTCCCTTGCCCTCCTCCTGGTCATAAGTAAATACTCAGATGCAAAGTCCACTCAAATTCAGAAATCAATCGCATCTTCCTCAGAATCTCTTCTGGTCTGCTTCCTCCCATCTGGCTTGGTCATCTGCTCTGCCTCCTCCACCTCACGATGCTCAGTACCTGAAAAAAGTAAGAGACAAAGCAGATAATATGTTCCTTCCAAACATGCCAAAAAACATAGCTCACTGCTCACATTTCTCTATCTGTCCATTTCTAACTGAAAAACTATTGTAGGGTGCCCACTGTTGCCTTGAAACACTTTGAAACTTGCATGTCTCTCCGTGCTATCCTGGGACAAACACTGGCCTGCTGTTGTTCAATCTTCACAGCATGACACATTTTAGCAAAATGGTCCATTTTATGGCAAGAGAAACACTCATTGTGACGGAATCTACTATTTCCAACCACTTGCTTCCACTTCTTAAACAATGCAGGTGTAGGAATCCCATCTATTTCTTCTCTAGAAACCCCCAACTTAAGTAAATCAATCCACATGTCTCCTGGAGACCATAGGCCTTGCCTTCCTTGTATGTGACTCAGCTCGGCCATCATTTGAGCTGATCAAATACTCAGCTTCCTGCTTATGGGAAGTACCAGTGGAACACGTCCTACTTTTGCTTACAGGCTTAGGGCCGTTGTCCTTTGTTAGGGCATCATTAGACTTGCTTATGAGGGCTGCACACCGCTCATTCAAATCTTCAGCTCTGCCTACAGGGGTTTCAACACACTTTGAAGCCACTGCAGGTTTAACTTTGATTACCCTACTTTCTAAAACTTTTGCCTTGCTTGCAATGTCTTACAAACACTCTGATGCCACTGTAAGCTGCTCCTTAAGTGAATCTCTTTCTAATTCTGCCTTTTACCTCTTTTCAGATTCTATATGTAGAGCATGCAGGAAGTGTAAGCCAAACACAGCAACTGCCCACATCTCTCCCTTACTGAACCCAAAACTTTTGAGACTAAGGAAAGATCAGAGACACCATCCCCCCAAGCTCTGTTCAAAGGAGAAGCATATCTAGCCAGCTCCTCTGCAACAGACATCCAAGGACTGTCTCTGGTCCAGGTAGGAAGGGTGCACGCCTTTAAGTTCTCCTGGACACCAGAAACCTTTGCAGTCTTACTCTTCCTAAACAGTGTACGCAGCATTTTCTTCACCACAAGCAACAAAACACACTACAGAAAACAGGTCTGCTTCAGTTGAATTTCAGCACAAATCACGGCCGAGCCCCCAAATGTTTTGCTTGCATCTATCTAGCAAGGTTACTTGCGGTAAAACCAATGAAGCTTAGACTTCTGTAGTGTACCAATGCTTTACTAAACAGAAAATCTGCATATACAATTGTAGGATACACAATATAACATAACTCATAGTTTACAAAATATGGCTACAAGATGCACAATGCCAATCATCCTCTCTAGCAAAATATAAGCATGTACAATATGTACGCATTAGGTAAACTAAACTGTTACTCAACTTAGGGTTTAAGATGTAATGACCTTCTTGATTCCTTGTTCAGTCCAAGCCAAAATGGCTTCAAAGTTCTCCAGCTTTTAGCAGCTATGTGTTGCTCCTCCGTCTTCTCAAACACAACTCCTTTCTGAACATGTTCCTTTCAAAAGACCTCCAAGCCCCTCCTACCAACTTCCTGTATACACCAATTTCCTGCAAAGAACTTTCTCTCTAGCCGTCTAACTGGTTTATTTACATATCAATGGAGGGGGAGCCTGGCTTCCCCTGAAAGGACATGGCTTTAAAATATAACTCTATATTATTTAATCTCTTCCCGTCCGCGCCATAGCCGAATGATGGCTACAGCGTGGTTCTAAAATGCCGGGAGGCCGTCAATAGATGTCCTCCCCTTCAGCTGGCGCTGGGCACACTCCCGCCGGCGCACGCCATGTGAGCATGCCCGCGGGTCGGGCGGACCCGATGTCCGCCAGAGACCCGCAATCTCCTCACAGAGAGCAGGAATGGGGAACCGCCGTTGTAAACACGGCGGTTCCCTGTTCTGTGAGGGGGGCATGCCAGATCTACTGATCCCTATCACTGGGATCAGTTAGATCTGTCATGCCCCTGCCAACCCCGCCCCCCCAGTTAGAACACACCCAGCGAACACATTTAACCCCTTCACTGCCCCCTTAGTGTTAACCCCTTCCCTGCCAATGACATTTATACAATAATCAGTGTCTATTTTTAGATCTGATCGCTGTATAAATGTCATTGGTCCCAAAAAAGTGTCAAAAACGTCCGACATGTCCGCCGTAATATCGCAGTCCCGATAAAAATCGCAGATCACCGCCATTACCAGTAAAAAAATTAAAATAAATAAAAACACCATAAACCAATGTCCATAGTTTGTAGGCGCTATAACTTTTGCGCAACCCAATCAATGTACTCCGATTGCAATTTTTTTACCAAAAATATGTAAAAGAATATATATCGGTCTACACTGATGAATAAATTTGTTTTTTTATTTTTTATTTTTGGATATTTATTATAGCAAAAAGTAAAAAATATTGTTCTTATTTCAAAATCGTCGCTCTTTATTCGTTTATAGCGCAAAAAATAAAAACCGCAGAGGTGATCAAATACCACCAAAAGAAAGCTCTATTTGTGGGAAAAAAAGGAGGCCAATTTTGTTTGGGTACAATGTCGCACAACCACGCAATTATCATTCAAAGAGTGACAGCGCTGAAAACTGAAAATAGCCGTAGCAACACACCCTGTACTTTCTATGTTATAATGGGGATGTTGGTGCTGTAATATAGCATTTCTTTGATTCTGGTGTCGACCCCTTACCACAAATAGTACTACAGTAATCGTCAGCTTCACCAGTGGTGCCTCCAGCTTTAAGGATTGCGTGATGGGGGTGATCAAGTGTTAAGGGATTATTTTAGGGCTTCTGTAAATTCTTAAGTGAATAGGTAGGGGAGGGTTTAGGGGAGTACTTTAATGCAGGGCATACTTTTTCACTGTTAATTGAAAATGCAGTCTTTTCATTTTGTGCTCAGCAGGGCTGGGACAAGGGGTGGGCAGGAGGGTCGGCTGCCCTGGGCACTGTGGTAACGTCTGAGGAGGGGGGTACCACAAGGAGATTGGGGGGAGGAGATTTGTGTTGAGAAGGGGAACTAGGGGGGTAAAATTGTTCAAGGATGGCAATTTAGAGAGGTGTGCTAGGAATTGTGATGGGAGGGGGTAGGGGAAGAGAACTTGTGCTAGGAGGGAGGATTTGGAGGGGGGGTTGCGCTATAAAGGTAAAATGGTGGAGGGGACATTTTTTTGGGGGGGGAATTTATGCTAGGAGGGATGATTGGGGGGGGGGTTTGTGCTAGGAGTGGACATTTGTGGGAGAGATTTGTACTAGGATGGGGGATTGGGGGAGAGGAATTTTTTGCTGGAAGGAGGTATTTGGAGTGGGGGGGGGGGGGTATTTGTGCTTGAAAGGGTCATTTAAAGGGTAGAGGATTTATGTTAGGAGGGGGATATTTTTGTTTAGGGGGAGCATATGGGGAGAGGGAGGATTTGAACTGGGGGAATGGGGGGGGGCAAAGATTTGTCATGGGAGAGGGCATTTGAGCAGGGGGGCAGATTTTTACTGGGAGAAGGGGGATTTATGCTGGGGGGGTGGGCATGCGGATTAGTGCTTGATTTACTTTTTTGGGGGGGTTTTCACTGACACATAATGCTCATACTGTACATCTTGGGGGGGTGCAATTTGGCATGTTCGCCCTGGGCTCTAGATGACCTTGTCCTGGCGCTGGTCTTCGGCACCAGAACCTCTCTTCCAAAAATTATCATTGTCAGACTAACATTGCTGAGAACGAGAGCGTTGAAGGATTCCTATAAAGCTGGTAGTTTTCCTTGGCAGCAATAGTTGACACTTCAATGACTATGGAGGAGACAGGTGTAGCTGTGAAAACTCTCCCACCCCAGACACAGGGCTAGACCACGGATCTGTTAAAGAAAGATAAATAATGGTTTCCTTGATAAAATTCTACTGACAGCAGCCCCGTGAACAGATGTTTCACATAGATTTCAGGGAGGTGTTTTTTCAATTATCATTATAAAAAGTCCAGGAAACAATAATTAGACAAGAAACTGAGCCGTTTCCAGTGCATTTGCATAGGAAGCAGATGATTTATGCCCCAATTACGTGTCTAATTCCCAGGGGACATGCTAGATTATTGACAGCTACATGTGATTAGTTTTACATCTTGCCTAATTAGCTAAATTATGTCACTGTGATGATTGGTAAGAATTGCACAAGAAAAGATAAATCAGCTAAAACTGAATAGATCTGCTGTCAGTATTTTTACCCATACCAAGACTCAAAACATTGCATTCTTATTGGTCTATAGTTCATGAAAATATTGGTAGTGGTTATATTTTTTTACCAAACTAAATGCATATTATGGATTTGGACTTAAACGGGTAATTTTTTTTGTACTGTATTCAATTTTTTTTGTTTTCTGTAAAATTAAAATTAAAACAAATAAATGAAAAATGGACTTTCATCTGCTTAGGTTGTGATAACCCTATGGGGTGAGGACTCACAACCTTCCATAAGTGTAGAAAAACCTGTTTCCGCACAGGATAGAATAGGTCTCTGTCAATTAATCGGGGTCCCAGTCCTGGGTCCTCTGGCAGGTTCCTAATTGGGTGGTATACTAGTCAAGCACAATCTCCTGCGCTCATTAGGGATGCAATGGCATTGGAAGTGGCTGTGGTTTCCAATAAGTGTACAGCCCTTGCTGCCCCCCAAGGGTTAGGGGACACCCAGTGGAAATACTGTAAAAGAATAGAGGATGCGCCAGCCTTGCGCATTACCCAAGTAGATTAATTGATTTAAAAGGAAAAGAAATATACTCACATACAAACGAATGTAAAAAGCATATTAGGGTCCACAATGGGCAAACAGCACCAGGTCACCAGGACTGTGTCCAGCACACCGGAGGAACTTCTGGATGGCCTGGTGACCAGGTCACCAGGACTGTGTCCAGCACACCGGAGGACCTTCTGGATGGCCTAATGAGCAGGTCACCAGGACTGTGTCCAGCACACCAGAGCACACCGGAGGACCTTCTGGATGGCCCGAGGGCTCTGAGCAAGAGGGTATCTCCCCTCAAAATGTGTCAGCCATCCAGAAGGTCCTACGGTATGCTGGACACTGTCCTGGTGACCTGGTTGCTGCCTGTCCATTGTGGACCTTGATATGCTTTTTACGTTTGTTTGTTTGTGAGTATATTTCTTTTCCTTTTAAATCAATAAATCTACTTGGGTAATGCGCAAGGCTGGTGCGCCCTCTTTTTTTCTTTTACGGTATTTCCATTGGGTGGTATACTAGGTAAGTAGCAGAACTTTGGAGGCCCATTTTCTTGCTTCTCCTGAGTGAGTCTGTAGGATATCACCAGCATATCACTGTATCACCCTAAACTAGACATGTGCAATTTGTTTCGTTCCGAATTCGTTTTTCATCAAAATTCTGCAAATTCGTTCATTCAGAAATAACCAAATTAATGAAAGGCAGTTTAATTTTTTCAAAAACACATTTATTTTAAAAGAGAGAGAATTCGAAAGAACGAAAATCAGAAAATTTGAAAATCCGAAAATAAGAACGAAAATCTGAAAATTTGAAAATCTGAAAATTTGAAATAATACCTAATAATAACTAACTATTAAATTATAGGTTTTGGAATTTCCTTTAAAATTTGACCGTTAGTGAATATAACAAATACAAATTTATCTGAAGTTATGAATCATCCGAAATAACAAATGGAAAACAAATGGAACATAACACATTCATAATAATAATAATAAAAACGTATTATTATTATTTTTATTACTATTAATTTGTTACATTCCATTCGTTTAGATGCAGCATTCGTTATTTCGGATAATTCGTTACGTTCACTAACAGCCAAATGGGAAAATACCAATACCTATAATTTAATAGGTAGTTATTAGTTAGTTATTATTTTGAATTTTTGGATTTTCAAATTTTTGGATTTTAGTTCTTATTTTTGGATTTTCAAATTTGCGTTCTTTCGGATTTTTGTTCTTATTTTCAGATTTCGAATTTTGGATTATTACGAATTATCAAAATAACGTATACCACATCTAAACAGGTGGAACGTAACAAATTCAAATTTATCCTAAGCTACGAATCTATTTGAAATAATGAATTTTGATCATAACGAATGATCCGAAAAAAAAATAAATACATTTCGGCAGTGCACATGTCTACCCTGAACTGAGGAAGTGGCATTTTAACAGGTAAGTAAATCTTCTTTTATTTTTCCTTAACCACTTCCAAACCGCCCCACTTACATATACCGCAGCAGGGGGCTGCACAAAATCATGTACCTGTACATGATTTTGTGTGCGGGGTCTGTGCTGCCAGCGACCCAATGTTCACATCTGTTCGGGACCCTGAAGGAATTGAAGATCTGTCCCCAGCTCCTGGTATGCTGATGTTGCCATAGTGAGGTTTCGGTCAGGGGCATTTGATCTCTGTAATGAAGATTAACTCCTTCTGGTATGTAGGGTGTGAAATTGGTGAAGGTGGAGGTTGCTGTCACCCCAATCACGTTGTTGTAATCCGCACCCCAGATTCCAGGACCCAGCACATCTGCTTAAATGAATTGTCACTACAAATATGGATCTGCGTTTATGGGTTTTATATGACTTTTAATCTTAAGTGTGCCATATGTGTTATTTGCTAATACAATTGCATGGTCACTTTATAAGCACTGCACTATTGGTTACGGCATTTGCACTTGGTAATTATTTTTGCCAATTTGCATTGTTTTATTTATTTATATTATTTTGTGGGAGTGCAATTTAATTTATCTTTTTAACATCCCTTATGACATTCAGTCTGTCACACGAGCAACCCCACTAAAATTATCATTTTACTTTGCACAGGTATAGGAACTTTTATAGTTCTATTCTGTTTGTTATAAAAATAGTGCAATCCATAGAGTAAAATTCTACACATACATAAAAGCCGAAGAGCTTGGATATGCCAATGTGTTACACAAACATTGTACAAAATGATTAACAATAAAACAGCACTAGCGCGTTTCTGGATTGCTTCATCCGAGGTGCCATATTAAATCATATAGAAAGTTTATTCTGAAAAATAAAGCAAGGCATCAATAAAAATTGGTTATAACCACATGTGACCAATCCTGCTAAGAGTATAGCTGCACTCACCAAGATATACCGGAAGTATCACACATACATGTCCTGAGATAAAAAAAATCCTTAGATCTTATAGTTTGCAGGGGGGACCTCTTTGAGGTAACAAGAAATAATGCACTAAAGGACTGCTTCCAACATGATATTCTGGGATATGGAGCAGAGGCAAGTTTGTTATTCAACGCAATTGTTACACCTTTATGTTAAAGTTATACTTAATGTTTCACTGAGAGCTAGAGTTAAATTTACTTTGGGCAGATGGCTACCAAATCTTCGCCAGGCTGCCCACACAAGTTACAACATAACACCACGAACGGGAATGGATAAATGTTAACTCATCAGTTAGCTGATCCACTAACGGGGCCTTGGGCCAGTTCTCCTCCTCATCGCAAATCCTTTGCCCTATGGCCTGATTACTTTTTGTTTGGTATGTTTAAAATTTGGCTCTTGACATTACGACGCCTCCTTCTCAACAGGCACCCTCGCCCTCTAGTGTACTCCTCTTGAAACCAGTAGCAGCAAAGTACACCTGAACTACATCTGGAATGTGGCTGCGATGAGGAGGACAACAACATCTGCCCCAGGTCCCCAGCCTAAAGGGCAACAGAAATTATTTTATATATGTATTGGAATGCATATTAGGCATCTAGTATCATGGATTAATCCAAACCATTTACACCACACACAGAGCCTAATACGAGTCACTCTGGGTATCTGCGGTACCTATATCCTACATCCTTAATGACATACGAAAAGGTTCTGATGACAACTTGGAAGGCATCATCCCCTGAGTCCTAGTTAGGTTCCTTCATTGCCCCCTCCCAACCAGCGGGACTAACTAACTATGTAAGGGGACACAGAGAGACCCCTCTCTGTCCGGCCCCCTATATGAGCTCACATCACCTTGATCTCAGGAGACACAGGGACGGTCCCTCTCTCTGGTCTCACACCTACCGCTCCCCACAACAGCAGACTCAGGTAGTCTCTGCTGAACAAGATCCGATACCCTCCCCTGTGAGTCGGGTTACGGGTAACCCGCCTCCGGATCTAAATCATTTCTCCCCACTTCCACCTTTACCCTTTCCTTTTTATTGATCCCCCCTTTTCCTATCCCTTCTCCTCCCGCTCTCTGACTCTCCTCTCCCTCTTTTCTCGTACTTTTCTCTCCCTCTCCTGTTCCCAACCCCTCCATTCACAGTTCGGATCCCTGTGTTCTGCATCACAGGCAATAACCCCCACTTACCACTTCAAAACATATCCTATCTAACACCTCTAGTGGGAACCCATTAAACAATGCCCCCACATCTCAATAAGGATGGAGGCCACCCCATCAAACTGATATCTATAAATGCGAGGGGTCTCAACATCCCAAAAAAACGCTCCCAATTATTATCTTACATGCAAGCTTTGAAAGCAGACATAGTATTTATCCAGGAGACCCACTTTAAGTCCGATCACACTCCTAAAATGATGAACACATTCTTTCCCACTGCGTATCACTCCACCAATAAATTTTCAAAATCCAAAGGCACCTCCATACTCATCGTGAAGAACGTCCCAATCCAAATTGACGACACTATATTGGATGAACTAAGTAGAATTACCTTCATCAGAGGCACCATTCACAATACCCCTATCACCCTAGCAAATATCTACGTTCCTAACACCTCACAAGTCCCTTTCTTCAGGACTACCCTCCGTTCCCTGTCCTATTTTCAAAAAGGCATGCTGATTGTTGGAGGCGATTTTAATGTTCCCTTGGAACCTCTACTAGACACCTCCTCAGGAACCTCATACTTACCATACCGAGCCTTGAAACAAATCAGACTGAGTTTCCAGGACCTCCTATTACATGACACCTGGCGCATCCTCTACCCCTCAGACAAAGATTTCACCTACTTCTCGCCCCCCCACAACAGATACTCTGGACTGGACTATTTCTTTATTACCCAACAAGACCTGACCTCTCTAACGTCGGCAACAATTGAACCAATGACTTTTTCGGACCACCACCCTATTACCGTGACCATCTCGCTCCCAGACCGCAACACCCACTCCAAGATCTGGAGACTGGATGCATCAATTCTGACAGACAAAATTAGAATAGAGGAAATCTGCAAACATATAAGTAATTTTTTCAGAGAAAATGACACCCCAGATACCACACACATAACCCAATGGGAGGCACACAAGTGCGTCCTCAGAGGGGAACTATTGGCCATGGCCTCTAGAATCAGGAGAGAGAAACAAACGCGCATAAGGGAGATCATTGAGAAAATTAAAAATCTAGAGACAACACACAAACGTACACTAGCCCAACAAACATATCAGGAGTTACTGAATGCCCGCTATCTTTTACAAGAACTAGACCGTAAGCTAAAGAAGAGACATGCTCTCACAAATAAATTCTTCTATGAGTTTGGCAACAAAAGCGGTCACCTTTTAGCTTAAGCCCTCAAGTCCGAAAAAGCTAAGGCGACGGTACATTACCTTCACACTGCAGAAGGTCGCAAACTCACCAGAAACTCCGATATAGCGAAAGAGTTCTAAAATTTTTACTCCGCTCTCTACAACCTAGAGGCCCAAGACCGCACAAAATCTCCCTCCTCCCTTAGACTAACAGCGATTCAATCTTTCCTCTCAGAAAATTGCCACAATTTGATCCCCCCTGAAACAGCACTTGATTTAGAACAACCAATAACAGAGGAGGAGTGGAAAGAAGCAGTTAAACAACTAAAACCCAATAAGAGCCCAGGCCCAGACGGTCTGTTGGCAGCCTATTATAAATCCTTCACGGGCCTCCTAGTCTCCCCCTTCCTTAAGGCCTTTAACTCCATTTCTCACACAAACCACCTCACCTCCAGAATGTTAGAGGCCCACATTGTGGTGATTCCAAAAGAGGGAAAAGATCCTTCTCATCTGGCACACTACAGACCGATTTCCCTCCTCAACGTGCACTTAAAGATTTTTTCCAAAATCCTGGCGAACAGGCTGCTTCCACTCCTCCCTCCCATCATCCACAAGGATCAAGTAGGCTTTGTCCCTGGCCGCGAGGCCAGAGACAATACCATAAAGGCTATTAACCTACATCATGCCCTAAGAAAATCAGATCAAGAGGGCTTTTTCCTCTCCCTAGACGCTGAGAAGGCATTCGACAGGGTGGCATGGGACTACATGTTGGAGTGCCTTTCCAAACTTGGACTGGGCCCCAGACTAATAGGCAACATAGCGTCCTTATATGCTAACCCGGTGGCAAGAGTCCGTGTTAATAACACCCTGTCGGATGCCTTTTCTATTACAAATGGAACCAGACAGGGCTGCCCCCTTTCCCCCATGCTTTTTGTGATGTCTCTAGAACCCTTCCTACAGGCCCTTCGAACCAACCCAGACATCCACGGTGTGAGGGTGGGAGCGAAGCAGTACAAACTGGGCGCTTATACAGATGACATTTCCTGACTAATACACTTATTACCCTGCCAGTAGTCCTCAAAGCATTTCAACACTTCCACTCCATTTCTAACCTGAAGATTAACTTCAGTAAATCGTTCGCCCTAAACATCTCCCTCCCACAGAGCCTTGTAGAACACTGCAAAAGGAACTTCCCCTTCACCTGGAAACAGAACTCCATAACATACCTGGGCATCCAACTCCCACATAGACTGCCAGATTTATAATCTACAAACCACTTGCCCATACTGACTAACCTGATGAACGACCTTAAGAAATGGTTCAAATTAAACGTTTCTCGGTTTGGCAGAGCCGCCATTCTAAAAATGAACGCACTCCCTCGAATGCTATATATTCTCCAGGCAATTCCAATATCTGTTCTTTCGGTTATACAGACGCATCCGCTCGGAATTCCTCTGGAAGGGCCATAAACCAAGAATAAGCTATATACAGCTGTCACTTCCCAGACGTTTGGGTGGCATAGGCTTGCCTGACTTACACAATTACTACATAGCAAGCCATTTATCTAGAATTATTGATTGGAAGTCCATTCACCATACAAAGATTTGGTCACCTTAGAGGCCTCAAATACCTCGCTTTCACTGGATTCATCCCCCTGGCTATTGCACCAGCACATCCCTAATGACCTACACAATCACCCCTTAATTAAAGCCACACCACAATGCTTTCTTACCACCTGTAAGATTTTTAACCTCTCATCGGTCCCTGGCCCACTCACCCCGATCAAGCTTAACCCAGATTTCCCACCAGGAATGCATCACCTATTCCTTTCTGATCACTGATCAGATACGAGTGCACCAATTTTTCGATAAGGCCAAACCTCTGTCACTAACAGACCTAGGTGCTCATACAGATGACAGACGCTTCCCCCCCTGGACCTATTCTCTAATTTCACACTACATCCGAGCCCCAGAGAGAAAGGGAGCCTTCACAAGACCATTTACCTCATTTGAACTATTATGCACTAGTCAAACTCCACAATCTCACTTAATCTCCATCATACACTCCCTCTTATTCACCAGCCACTCTCCCAAAGCCTACAAAGCTTGTGCATCCTGGGAAAGAGACCTTGCTCTCTCCCTTACGGAAGCGGAGTGGAAATCAATACACCACAACATCCACAAAGGCTCGATGAATGTATCAGCCCAGGAGAATGGCTATAAAATCATATCGCGCTGGTATCGCACCCCACAGGTTATTCACAAATACAACCCAGAAATTCCGGATACTTGTTGGAGGTGCCAATCGGACCGAGGTACGATGTTACATGTCTGGTGGACTTGTCCGAAAATCCAACCTTTTTGGCAATCGGTGAGGTCCACCATAAAACAGGTTTCCACATAGGAACTAGAAGACTCCCCAGCACAATTTTTACTTCATCACTCGAATATACCGCTCAGAATCTATCACAAGTCACTTGCCATGCACATGGTGAACGCGGCGAAACAATGTATCCCCCTACACTGGCGTTCTGTACAACCCCCTCTATCAAGGACTGGTTCCGTAAGATACACCATATAGCGGAAATGGAAGAGTTAATTCATGTAGCCAAAGAACTAACAAACAAATTTAATCAAAAATGGGCATGTCGGACCCATTTTGTGACTACAGCAGAATATGCTCAATTAATCGATACATAATGACCGCTCTGTTCAAGAGGTCTCCTCCCTGATCATGTCACTGGATCTGCCCCCCCCCCCCTCCCATTCAGTAAGGAGGGCCCCATTCAGACAGGCCCGTATGATATGTTGGGAACAGGAGAGGACTCCCCCATTTCCACCTGCCCCCTACACTTCACCTTCCCCCTGTCCCATCTGACCTATCCCCCGCTCCCCCCCCCACCTTCATCCTGCTTCCCTCTTTCCCCCCTATCTAACACACTCTGTATTTTCTTTAGACCCCCCACTCATCTGGGTTCGAGCCCATAGAGGATCGCTCCATTGAATTAAATAATATACCATTCCATGCCCTGCATCCGCAGACACACAAGCAATAGAACAGCACTGCAGATGAAGGATTCCTGGCCAAATATGGCATTTATAAAATTATATAAAACTCATCTAAACGAGGTCCAGAAATGCCTGGAATGCATACCAGAACATATTATGATACCCGATACACAGTTACTTCAGTCGACCAGATGTAATTTCCTCCCACTCTGCGGACCTGTTAAGATTGTTTCTTTGTAGTAATATTGCAATACTCCTCTATTTCTGTTGATCAATCAAGATGCATAATATAAGACTGCAATACGTGAACTGTATACTGTATGCTTCTTGTTTTCTTTTCTTTCTAAATAAATAAAAATGTTCTTGGAAAAAAAAAAAAATCCTTAGGATATAAGGGTTCTATGTATTACAAGCTGGATCATGGCAGCTAAAACCAGAAGCCTGAGAAACCTTATGGTCAATATGTGCAACTCCCTGCAAGGGCTCCGCAAGGTGCAGCCCAGAAAGTGGGGGCTGAGACCGGTGGGGGGGCGCCAACCAGGTAGGAATTCAGAGGTCTGTACAAATAAAAATAGTATTTATAAATGTCTAACACAGAAATCACAACAGTGATTAAATATGCAATAAGTCTGGGTTCACACTAGTCCAACAAACGTACCAATATTAGGAGCCCAAGACGCATTACATCACCAAATCAATGATTCCCTATGAGAGCCGTCTTAACTGATCCGACACAAGTCGGACCGACTTTGAAAAAGGTTCCTGTACTACTTTTGTCGGACATTGAAGTTGGATCAAAGTTGGATCATTGCCTTAACTGATCCGACTTTGGCATACGAATTGTGCTCTGAGGATCTTGAAGGGGAACTCCACGCCAAAATTAAAAAGAAAAAAACGGTTCCCCTTCCAAGAGCATACCAGGCTCTTCGGTCTGGTATGGATCTTAAGAGGAACCCCCCCAAAATCCATACCAGACCCTTATCCTAGCACACAGTCCAGCAGGTCAGAAAAGGGGGTGGGGACGAGCAAGCGCCCCGCTCCTGAACCATACCAGTCCAGGGTGGGTGCTTTAAGACCGAGGGGGGTGCTGCACCCCCCCACCCCAAAGCACCTTGTCCCCATGTTGATGAGGACAAGGGCCTCTTCCCAATAACCCTGGCCAGTGGTTGTCAGGGTCTGCAGGTGGGGGGCTTATCTGAATTTGGAAGCCCCTTTAACAAGGGGGCACCCAGATACTGGCTCCCCACCCTATGTCAATGAGTATGGGGTACATTGTACCCCTACCCATGTACCTAAAAAAAGGGGGTCAAAAATAAACGCACTACACAAGTTTTTAAAAAATAAACGCACTACACAAGTTTTTAAAGTATTTTATTAAGGCAGCCCTGGCGTCTTCTCCCTCTCTGGCTCTTCTCCCTCCTCCGGTGTCTTCTTTCTTCTGCTCTTTTGCAGGGTCTTCTTTCTTCTGAGGGGTCTTCTTTCTTCTGTTCTTTTGCCGGGTCTTCTCCACTGCCTTCTTCCTCTGTTCTTCTTCCGATGTTGACTTGGTGCGATCTCCCGGTGTAATGCTGGCTCTGCTGTGTGCAAGGACTTATATTGGCATGGGGTGGGGCCACTCGCTGACGTCATCTGGAGGTCCTGCCCGCTTGTGAGGTCACCGCCCCATCATGCCCCGGGTGGTGACACCACAAGGGGGCGGGACCTCTGGATGATCTCAGCGGGTGGCCCCACCCCATGCCAATATAAGTCCTTGCACACAGCGGACCCAGCATTACCCTGGGAAATTGCATCGGAAGAAGAACAGAGGAAGAAGACAGCAGAGAAGACCCGGCAAAAGAGCAGAAGACAGCGCAGAGAGAAGAACCAGCAAAAGAGCAGAAGACGGCGCGGAGAGAGAGAAGAACCGGCAGAAGAAAGAAGACCCGGCAAAAGAGCACAAGAAAGAAGATGCCTGAGAGGGAGAAGATACCGGAGCTGCCTTAATAAAATACTTTAAAAACCTGTGTAGTGCGTTTGTTTTTGACAATGTACCCCATACTCATTTATATAGGGAAGGGGGCTGGGATCTGGGGCCCCCTTGTTAACATGGGGACAAGGTGCTTTGGAGTGGGGGGGTGCAGCTCCCCCCCGCCCCAAAGCATCCACCCCCCATGTTGAGGGCATGTGGCCTGGTATGGTTCAGGAGGGGGGCGCTCTCTCGGCCCCACCCCCTTTCCTGACCTGCCAAGCTGCATGCCCAGATAAGGGTCTGGTATGGATTTTGGGGGGCCCCACGCTGTTTTTTTGGCATGGGGGTTCCCCCTAAAATCCATACCAGACCGAAGAGTCTGGTATGCTCTTGGAGGGGGAACCCATGCCATTTTTTTTTTTTTATTTGGTGAGGTTCCCCTTCAAGATCCCCAGAGCACAAGGTGCCTGGTATTGTCGGGATCAATGTCCCTTTCATAGAAGTCAGACCGATGTAGGACACATGTCACAGAGCAAAGTAGGATCAACATGTGATCACTCTCGTGTCGGACTAGTGTGAACCCAGTCTAAATGTATATCGCTGGTATCTGAAATAGAGAACCCCTGCCGTGACCCGCATGCAAAAATAGTGTGAACCCAGCCTTAGAAAACACTCCCTAGGAGCACATCTACCCCTTTGATCGCCCCCGATGTTAACCCCTTCCCTGCCAGTGTCATTTAGACAGTGACAGTGCATTTTGTTAGCACTGATCACTGTATTGGTGTCTCTGGTCTCCAAAAAGTGTCACTTAGTGTCAGATTTGTCCACCGCAATGTCACAGTCCCGCTAAAAGTCACAGATCACCACCATTACCAGTAAAAATGAATAAAAATTTAATAAATCTATCTATCCCATAGTTTGTAGACGGTATAACTTTTGCACAAACCAATCAATGTACGCCTACTGAGATTTTTTTTACCAAAAATATGTAGCAGAATACATATTGGACTAAACTGATGGAGAAATTAGATGTTTTACATTTTTTATTGGATATGTTCTATAGCAGAAAGTAAAAAATATTGTTCTTTTTTCAAAATGGTCTGTCTTTTTTTGTTTATAGCACAAAAAATAAAAAACGCAGATGTGATCAAATACCACCAAAAGAAAGCTCTATTTGTGGGGAAAAAAAGGACATCATTATTTGGGTACAGCGTCGCACGACCACGCAATTGTCAGTTAAAGTAGCGCAGTGCCATATAGCAAACAATGGCCTGGTCTTGAAGGGGGGTAAACCTTCTGGAGCTGAAGTGGTTAAAGGAGCAATTAACCCTTGTAGTGTGGGCACAGAAGGATTCACTCCCTTCCTCACCAGAGCACTTGTGATTCGGCACTGCGTTGGTTTAACTGACAACTGCGCGGTTGTGCGGTATTGTACCCAAACAAAATTGACGTCCTTTTTTCCCCAAAAATAGAGCTTTCTTTTGGTGGTTACATAGTTACATAGTTAGTGAGGCTGGAAAAAGACACAAGTCCATCAAGTCCAACCTATGTGAGTGTTTTTATGTCAGTATTACATTGTATATCCCTCAATGTTGTAGTCTCTTAGGTGTGCATCTAATAGTTTTTTGAAATTATCTATGCTCCCAGCTGAAACCACTGTTTGTGGAAGAGAATTCCACATCCTTACTGCTCTTACCATAAAGAACCCTCTACGCAGCTTGAGGTTAAACCACCTTTCCTCCATTTTTAATGAATGGCCGCGTGTCTTTGTGTACTCCCTTGCACTGAATAGTTTTGTCCCTATTGTGGGGTCACCAGTACAGTATTTGTACATTGAAATCATATCCCCTCTCAAGTGTCTCTTCTCCAGAGAGAATAAGTTTGGTTCCCGTAATCTTTCCTCATAACTAAGGTCCTTCAGTCCCTTAATTAGTTTTGTTGCCCTTCTCTGAACCCTTTCTAGTTCCAGGACATCCTTCCTGAGGACTGGTGCCCAGAACTGGACGGCATACCCCAGGTGCGGCCTCACCGGGGACTTGTAGAGGGGAGAATTATTGCTTTATCCCTGGAGTTTATCCCCTTTTTGATGCATGCCAATATTCTGTTGGCTTTGCTTGCCGCAGTTTGGCATTGCATGCCATTGCTGTGCCTGTTCTCTACTAGGACCTAGGTCCTTTTCCATCCTAGATTCCCCCAGAGGCTCTCCCCCAGTGAGTAGTTTGGTTCATATTCTTGGTACCCAAATGCATTTTTTTACATTTTTCTACATTAAACCTCATTTGCCACTTGTCTGCCCACCCCTTTAATTTGTTCAGATCATCTTGTAAGGTTTCCACATCCTGTGGAGAAATTATTGCCCTGCTTAGCTTGGTATCATCCGCAAATATTGAGATTGAGCTATTGACCCCATACTCCAGATTGTTTATGAATAGATTGAATAGGATTGGTCCCAGGACAGATCCTTGGGGGACCCCGCTTTCCACACTGGACCATTCTGAGTACTCCCCGTTTATCACCACCCTCTGGACTCTCCCTTGTAACCAGTTTTCAGTCCTTGTACTCACCCTATGATCCATGCCGACAGACCTTAGTTTGTACATTAACCACTTCAGCCCCGGAAGGATTTCCCACTTTAGGACCAGAGCCCTTTTTGCGATTCGGCGCTGCGTCGCTTTAACTGACAATTGCGCGGTCGTGCGACGTTGTACCCAAACAAAATTTTCGTCCTTTTTTTCCCACAAACAGCAGTTTCTTTTGGTGGTATTTGATCATCGCTGCGTCATTTCTGATCGCCGCTTTAAACAAAAGAAGAGCGACAATTTTGCAAAAAAACCCAAATTTCTTACTTTTTGCTAAAATACAAATACAAAAAAATATACAAAATAACATTTTTTTTCACCGTTTTTGGCCGATTTATATTCTTCCTCATATTTGCGATAAAAAAAAAAAATCGCAATCGGCATTTATTGATTGGTTTGCGCAAAAGTGGTCGCGTTTACGGATGATGAGAATTCATTTTTGGGGTTTTTATTTTTTTTATTTTTTATTAGTAATGGCGGCGATCTGCAATTTTTAGCGGTAATGCGATATTGGGGTGGACATGTAGGGCCATTTTGACACTTTTTTGGGACCATTGGCATTTATACAGCGATCAGTGCTATAAAAATGCACTGATTACTGTGTAAATGCCATTGGCAGTGAAGGGGTTAACCTGCAGGGGGCGCTCTAAGGGTTAACTGTGTTCCCTGGGCGTGTTCTAACTGTGGGGGGACTACCCTAGCAGGGGAAGGGAAGCGATCACAGCTTCCGTGTAAAGGAAGGCTGTGATCACAGCCCTTCCCCCTTCACAGAACAGAGGTCCGTGTTTACTTACACGGACCTCCGTTCCTTCACTCCGGGGGGGCATCGCGGGTGGCCGGCGGCAATCGAAGCCGCCGCACCCGCTCCCTGGCCCTCCCCGAACACAGTGAGCGCGCGGGCGCGCCTCCGGTGGCGCGCGTGCGCTCACAGTGCGCGATCTCACAGCCGCCGTCAGATGACGGCGATTTGCGATATCGAACCACTCTGTCGCCGTCAACCTGCAGTTGGCGGTCGGCAAGTGGTTAAGCGTTTATGGGGAACTGTATCAAATGCTTTTGCAAAATTTAGATATATCACATCTACGGGCCTTCCTTTATCTAGATGGCAGCTCACCTCCTCATAGAAGGTTAATAGATTGGCTTGGCATGAGCGATTCTTCATGAAACCGTGCTGATTACCGCTAATGATACCGTTTTCCTTACAATAGTCTTGTATATAATCCCTTATTATTCCCCCCAAGAGCTTGCATATTATTGATGTTAAGCTAACTAGCCTGTAGTTCCCAGGGATGTATCTTGGTCTTTTTTTATATATTGGTGCTACATTGGCTTTTCTCCAATCAGCTGGTACCATACCAGTCAGAAAACTGCTCTTAAAAATTAGGTACAGTGGTCTGGCAATTTCTTGAATGAGTTCCTTAAGGACCCTCGGTATTTGATCACCTCTGCAGTTTTTTTTTTTTTTTGCGTTATAAACAAAAAAAGAGCGACAATTAAAAAAACAAAAAAAAAAACAATGTTTATTACTTTTTGCTATAATACATATCCAAAAAAAAATATATAAAAAAACAAATGTATTCATCAGTTTAGGCCAAAATGTATTCTTCTACATATTTTTGGTAAATAAAATCACAATAAGCGTTTATTGATTTGTTTGCGCAAAAGTTATTGCATCTACAAACTATAAGAATTGATTTATTGTGTTTTTATTTATTTTTATTTTTTTTACTGGTAATGGCGGCGATCTGCGATTTTTATCGCGATATTGCAGCGGACAGATCGGTCACTTTTGACACTTTTTTGAGGCCAATGACATTTATACAGCGATCAGAGCTAAAAATAGCCACAGATTACTGTATAAATGTCACTGGCAGGGAAGGGGTTAACACTAGGGGGCAAACAAGGGGTTAAATGTGTTCCCTAGGCGTGTTCTAACTGTGAGGGGGCTGGGCTGGCAGGGACATGACAGATCTAACTGACCCCGATGACAAGGATCAGTAGATCACTGTCATACTGTCTGACAGAACGGGGAACCGCCGTGTTTACTGCGGACCCTTTTATAGCTTCTACCAGAGTTATTATTTGGTGTGGCAGATGGCCTGCTGGGATGTGTAGTCCCGGGATAGTTTTGGGACCCAGAATGGCTGTTCAGGAGACTACATGTCCTACAATGCACTCTGCTGGGCTCAGGAAGATGATGCATGTCACTCTAGCTCACTACTAGAGGAACACAGACACATCTAAGAATAAAAGGGGGTAGGTCTACATTGTTAGATGTAGTCCGCTTTCAGCTACACTGTAATCTGTGGTCAGGGTCAAGTGTCAGGGATAGATGGATCAATTTTATGTAAAAGTGTAGGGCAGCGGTACCATCTGGATAAAATCTGGTACACTCTTGCGCATGAGAGGAGGTAGATAGTTCATATGCAACAGTCATTATTTTGTCCCACTCCATATCATCCGGCCATATTTGCAATTCCTGCTACCATTTTGAAAGAAATGGTGGTGGGTTCGGGTAGGAATCCCTAAACATGATCTGGTAAGTCCAGTCTAGAAGATTGGGATAGCAGTAATTCAAAAGCAGTACAAGGTTGCGTCAGGAGATCTGTAGAGGACTGGGTACCTACATAATGTTTCAACTGTGTATATTCCAACCATACACCTGATGAGCTATGGCAAGATGAGAGTATCTGGGAGAGGGGAATAAGAGTCTGGCTAGCCAGGGTATGGATCAAAAGAGGACTGTCTCTGCGATGCCACTGGAGAAATTTAGAGCTTGTTGCAGTAGGGGGAAAGACGCTAGACCAAACAGCAGGGTCAAGGGACTCGGTTTGGAAGAGAGTAAGCCTTTACATAATTGAGTATCCTACTGCAGGTATGAATTTATAAGAAAAAAGGGGCAATTGCACCCCCCTGGAATCAGTCTCTTGGACCATGTATGCAGTCTCTGACCGTCTCCTGTACCATGTCCGCAGTCTCTGACTGTCTGCTGTACCATGTCTGCAGTCTCTGACCATCTCCTGTATCATGTCTGCAGTCTCTGACCGTCTCCTGTATAATGTCTGCAGTCTCTGACCGTCTCCTGTACTATGTCCGCACTCTCTTACCATCTCCTGTATCATGTCTGCAGTCTCTGACCACCTCCTGTACAATGTCTGCAGTCTCTGACCATCTCCTGTACAATGTCTGCAGTCTCTGACCATCTCCTGTATCATGTCTGCAGTCTCTGACCGTCTCCTGTATAATGTCTGCAGTCTCTGACCGTCTCCTGTACTATGTCCGCACTCTCTAACCATCTCCTGTATCATGTCTGCAGTCTCTGACCACCTCCTGTACAATGTCTGCAGTCTCTGACCATCTCCTGTACAATGTCTGCAGTCTCTGACCATCTCCTGTACAATGTCTGCAGTCTCTGACTGTCTCCTGTACTATGTCCGTAGTCTCTGACCATCTCCTGTATCATCTCTGCAGTCTCTGACCGTGATAATGTAATAATGACATTGTCAAAAAGGGGCAGAGCATGGATGACCTTAAAATTA
>BLSH010205237.1:1068227-1079471 GCA_018402905.1 Glandirana rugosa
CAGCACTCATACGTCTATTTCCCAAAGACAACCTCTGGATATGACACTGAGCACGTGCACTGAACTGCTTTGGTCAACCATGGTGAGGCCTGTTCTGAGTGGAACCTGTCCTGTTAAACTGTTGTATGGTCTTGGCCACCATGCTGCAGCTCATTTTCAGGGTCTTGGCAATCTTCTTATTGCTTAGGCCATCTTTATGTAGAGCAACATTTTTTTTATTCAGATCCTCAGAGAGCTCTTTGCCATGAGGTGCCATGTTGAACTTCCAGTGACCAGTATGAGAGAATGAGAGGGATAACACCAAATTTAACACACCTGCTCCCCATTCACACCTGAGACCTTTTAACACTAATGAGTCACATGACAACGGGGAGGGAAAATGGCTAATTGGGCCCAATTTGGACATTTTCACTTAAGGGTGTACTCCCTTTGTTGCCAGCGGTTTAGACATTAATGGCTGTGTGTTGAGTTATTTTGAGGGGACAGCAAATTTAAACTGTTATACAAGCTGTACACTCACTACTTTACATTGTAGCAAAGTGTCATTTCTTCAGTGTTGTCACATGAAAAGATAGAATAAAATATTTACAAAAAATGTGAGGGGTGTACTCACTTTTGTGAGATATTGTACATTCCAGTAATTCTTGAAATTCAATCAGGGAACACATCCTACCTGCTCAGCGATTTTCATCCAAAAATTGTTAGTGCACACCAGTCCAATCCAACACCGGCTTGTTATGCCAGTGAAGACTACAAGGCAACTTCTATGCGACTTGTGCCCATAGACTTTAATAGCAGTCGCTTGCAAGTCAGATCCTAATCTTAATTGATGTGATTTGGATTGACATTACAGGAAGTTTACCCAGGCATTCCCAGAAGTTGCTTCAAATCGCACTGAAGCCACCTGGCAAAGTCGTGCAACTTTCAGGTCACAGCATTATGAACCGAGCCTTCCACAGCACACCCACAACAGATGCCTTGATGTTTTTCACATGAAATAAAATCAGTGATAATTAATATCTCACAGTCGCCAATCAGAACCTGCCTTGGAAATATAAATATAATTAGTTGTACAGGAAGCAGAGAGAGGAAGAATCAAAAATGATGTTTTGGGATGTACACTCCCACTAACCCTGTGAGGTGTTATCTGGCCTATCTTGCAGTAGGCACTGGTGAAGCTCAGATTCCCCTTAGGCTCTACGGCCTTAGTAAAGCCTGGTACTCACTACAGGTTTTTTTCCTGCAACCCAGTGGGCGGCATGAAAAAAAAAATGTCAGCTCTGGTCGGAGATTCTGTACCTAACCATGCTAGGTTAGTTCAGCGATCTCCCCCACTGTGCTGTTGTGTTCTGACAGGGGGGCGGCCCCCCTGTCAGAACACTCCGATCAGCACTCGCTGCCATTGGCTGAGAGCACTGATTGGGAGTCAGTCGGCTTCTGGTTTTCCAGCATGCACATCTGACAGAAGCCAGCCAAACGGATACACACAAGCAGAATGTCAAACGTTTTTTATTTGAACCAGCATTCTGCCTGTGTGTACGGGGCTTAAACCCATGCCTACTGGTGACAACCCTAGATATTATGTATGCATGCTCTGGCCTGCCAGCCTAGGCTTTCACACTCAGACTTCTGGTTCTTAATCCACGCAACATGCCTTGCCACACTCCAAATTTCTGTTGATCACTGTCCATCTTGTTCACACTTTGGCTTGCTTACCCTAACGATGCTTAAAGTCGACAGTCCCTATCTCTACTTCCATTTGCCCACCAAGTAAGGTACAAGTAAGTAATCCCAATAGAATATCACTAAAGTATAACATTGTATATGTTATATTACATTGGTCAACATTTGTTTGGATGTGGTAACAGTGAGTGAGAGCTTGTGTTTTGTACGTTCATAAAACTGGAGGGTTTACAGTGTTCAAAAAGATGGTTAAAGGTACTCTCACAATCTATAGGCAGCTCAGAGACCAGTAGCTATACCAGTAGTAGTAGAGAGGCACCCATCGACCAGCTGGATAAGTACAGAAGCAGGTCACCCTGGAAGATGACGCAGGCTTACCTAAGGTGCAGAGTCTAAGTACAAACAGGTGTTCACCAGAGCTCCGGATGGTGGAGATGGGTTTTGCTGCATGTTAGTACCAGGTCATGGTCCTCAGGATCTCCCCACCAGGAGGTGAGCAAACCAGTAACAGATATAGCAGATAGGGATAAGCATAACCATAGTCAGTAAACAAGCCAAAGATCGGTAACATGTGCTAGCGAAGATAAATGTGGCAGTAGGACCGACAAGAGATATTGGCTGGAGGGAGCACAATAATCTGGCAAACAGAAAGTGCAAAGACATGGCTTCATTAGGACGTTTATGGGAGGAGCAAAAAGTTCACAGCTCAAGACAAACAAGGTTCAAGGCAGAATCACGTAAGGAATTGTTCAGGGAGCTGTCCAGCATTCCAGGCGGCTTAGAAACATTGCCAGACACAACACAGTTTGCACAGATTTGGGCCCTGACACGTACGTTGTACATTCCAATAAACCTTGAAGTTCATACAGGGAGCATAAACTATCTTCTCAGAAATCTTCCTCTTACCATTGCGACAGTAAGTCCAATCAAATTATTTTCGTCTATAATCTGGTGATGTCAGAACACCTGTTTGTAGTGCCAGAGAAGTAAAAAAGAAAGTTAATGCTAGTTCATTTCTTACAGTCACCAATGAGTTTAAATATAAATGGTGGTACAGACAGCAGACATAGGAAGATACAGTGCCTTGCAAAAGTATTCGGCCCCCTTTGAACTTTGCGACCTTTTGCCACATTTCAGGCTTCAAACATAAAGATATAAAACTGTAATTTTTTGTGAAGAATCAACAACAAGTGGGACACAATCATGAAGTGGAACGAAATTTATTGGATATTTCAAACTTTTTTAACAAATAAAAAACTGAAAAATTGGGCGTGAAAAATTATTCAGCCCCTTTACTTTCAGTGCAGCAACTCTCTCCAGAAGTTCAGTGAGGATCTCTGAATGATCCAATGTTGACCTCAATGACTAATGATGATAAATAGAATCCACCTGTGTGTAATCAAGTCTCCGTATAAATGCACCTGCACTGTGATAGTCTCAGAGGTCCGTTTAAAGCGCAGAGAGCATCATGAAGAACAAGGAACACACCAGGCAGGTCCGAGATACTGTTGTGGAGAAGTTTAAAGCCGGATTTGAATACAAAAAGATTTCCCAAGCTTTAAACATCCCAAGGAGCACTGTGCAAGCGATAATATTGAAATGGAAGGAGTATCAGACCACTGCAAATCTACCAAGACCTGGCCGTCCCTCTAAACTTTCAGCTCATACAAGGAGAAGACTGATCAGAGATGCAGCCAAGAGGCCCATGATCACTCTGGATGAACTGCAGAGATCTACAGCTGACGTGGAAGACTCTGTCCATAGGACAACAATCAGTCGTATACTGCACAAATCTGGCCTTTATGGAAGAGTGGCAAGAAGAAAGCCATTTCTTAAACATATCCATAAAAAGTGTTGTTTAAAGTTTGCCACAAGCCACCTGGGAGACACACCAAACATGTGGAAGAAGGTGCTCTGTCAGATGAAACCAAAATCTAACTTTTTGCCAACAATGCAAAACGTTATGTTTGGCGTAAAAGCAACACAGCTCATCACCCTGAACACACCATCCCCACTGTCAAACATGGTGGTGGCAGCATCATGGTTTGGGCCTGCTTTTCTTCAGCAGGGACAGGGAAGATGGTTAAAATTGATGGGAAGATGGATGGAGCCAAATACAGGACCATTCTGGAAGGAAACCTGATGGAGTCTGCAAAAGACCTGAGACTGGGACGGAGATTTGTCTTCCAACAGGACAATGATCCAAAACATGAAGCAAAATCTACAATGGAATGGTTCACAAATAAACATATCCAGGTGTTAGAATGGCCAAGTCAAAGTCCAGACCTGAATCCAATCGAGAATCTGTGGAAAGAACTGAAAACTGCTGTTCACAAACGCTCTCCATCCAACCTCACTGAGCTCGAGCTGTTTTGCAAGGAGGAATGGGCAAAAATTTCAGTCTCTCGATGTGCAAAACTGATAGAGACTTCCCCAAGCGACTTACAGCTGTAATCGCAGCAAAAGGTGGCACTACAAAGTATTAACTTAAGGGGGCTGAATAATTTTGCACGCCCAATTTTTTGGTTTTTTATTTGTTAAAAAAGTTTGAAATATCCAATAAATTTCATTCCACTTTATGATTGTGTCCCACTTGTTGTTGATTCTTCCCAAAAAATTACAGTTTTATATCTTTATGTTTGAAGCCTGAAATGTGGCAAAAGGTCGCAAAGTTCAAAGGGGGCCGAATACTTACGCAAGGCACTGTATATAGATGATGTATCAGGATGTACACTCCCACTAACCCTTGGAGGTTTTATCTTGCCAACTTCCAGCCCACTTGGCAGTGGACAATGGTAAAGCCCAGATTCCCCCTTAGACTCTACAACCTGAGTAAGTCAATGCCTACTGGTGAAAACCCTAGATATTATTATGCGCATGCTCTTGCATACCAGACTATTTTTGTTGATCACTGCTCAACTTGTTTAAACTGTGGCTTGTCCACCTTTGCAGTTCTTAAAGTCATAAGTCCTTGTTTGTACTTGCATTTGCCCATTCAAGTAAGGCACAAGTAATTAATATCAATTGAATGTCACAAAACCATAAAGTTTTTTATGTTCTATTACATTGGTCAACATTTGTTTGGAAGTGGTAACAGCGAGAGAGGGCTTGTGTTTTGCATGTCCATAATACTGGAGGGAGTTTAGTGTTCAAAATGATGTTTGAAAGGTACATTCCAGTAAAATTTGAAGTACATACAGGGAGCATGGACTACCTGCTCAGCAATCCTCATCCAACCATTACTATGGTACACTCCAAGTTTGAAGTTTGAATATAATTAGAGGTACAAGAAGCAGAGAGAGGAAGATATATAGATGATGTTTCAGGATGTACACTCCCACTAACCCTGTGACGTGTTATCTGGCCAAATTCCAACTTAACTTGCAGTGGGCCATGGTGCAGCTCAGAATCCCCTTAGGCTTTACAGCCTGAGTAAGCCAATGCCTACTTGTGACAGACACACTGTGCAACCAAATTCATAAAAATAATTTGCTGTGCTAACAATAATAATGTGCAAAACACACCAAATCAGTGCAATGTTGAAGAGCAAAGAATGTGAAAATATACAAATAAATGAAAAAAATTAATTAAAAAATGTATTAAAAAAATTGAAGTCCACTTTAAGTACATGTAATGAAAATAACAGTCCCAATCCAATAATGTAGCACCACTATGTGATGGAAGGTGTCTAATTAAGAGAAATTCCATGATCACTGCATGAACCATAACCACTATAGGGAATGGACTCTTACCAGAGCGAACAAACTCTATTACGAAGTCAAATCTGCCTGTACTCAACCATGTTGCTCCTCTATGCCCACAATGGCGTTAATTATGAGGAAATGCATTGGGCGGAGCTAACGCATGCAACGTCACCACGCCTGTTTTGATTGTTTGGATTACTTGGAGATATTCGCAATACTGCTTAAAAAACGTTTTATATGCACAGTGCTGTTTTCATGGCTCACAAGTGAGTAGTTTTATGCGTTGGTTTTAATTAAAAGTTTCATATGCATTCACACTATATGGGCATCTCTATTTTGATTTCATGGTGGAATCTCACATTGTAATGGTTGCCATGTACATCTAATATACAGCTGGGATATTGGAGACACCACAAGAATCTTATCAAGCAACATGGGTCTCAGTACTTCATGACAGGATATTGCTTACAGGCTGATTTGACTCCGTAATAGAGTCTGTTTGCTCTGGTAAGAGTCCATTCCCTATAGTGGTTACGGTTCCCATAGTGATCACGGAATTCCTCTTAATTTGACACCTTCCATCACATAGTGGTGATACAATATTGGATTGAGACTGTTATGCTCATTACAGGTATTTAAAGTTCAATTTTTTTTTCATAAATTTTTTTAATTTATTTTATTATTATAGTTAGTGCAGCAAATAATTTTTATGAATTATTCTGTGCATGCGACTGCCTGCCAGCCTAGGCTCTCACACCCAGATTTCTGGTTTCTCAATCCACTCAACAAGCCTTCACAAATTTCTGTTGATCACTGTCCATCTTGTTCAGGCTTTGGCTTGCCCAGGTTAGTGTTGCTTAAAATCATCAGCATTTGCCCACCGCACCATAACATAGTTCCATAGTTAGTCTGGTTGAAAAAAGACACAAAGCCCATCTAGTTCAACCAATAAAAAGGGGAAAACAAAACACAACGATTTTTTTTACAATCCTATATACACAATCCCATACCCACAGTTGATCCAGAGAAAGGGAAAAGCATGATCCAATTTGCTCCAGCAGGGGAAAAATTCATTCTTGATCCCCCAAGGGGTAATCTGATGATCCCTGGATCAATTTTACCTATAAATGTTAGTATTCAGTTATGTTATGTACATTTAGGAAAGAATCCAGGCCTTTTTTTAAAGCAATCTACTGAGCTGGACAGAACCAGCTCTTGAGGGAGTCTATTCCACATTTTCACAGCTTTTACTGTGAAGAAGCCTTTCTGTATTTGGAAATTTAATCTCCTTTCCTCCAGATATAAAGAGTGCCCCCTTGTCCTCTGTGATGACCTTGAAGTGAATAACTCAACACCAAGTTTACTATATGAAACACTTATGTATTTGTACATGTTGATCATATCCCCCCCTTAATCTCCTCTTCTTAAAAGAGAATAAATTCAGTTCTTCTCATCTTTCCTCATAGCTGAGCTCCTCCATACCTCTTATCAGTGTGGTTGCTCTTATCTGCACTTTCTCCAGTTCCTGTTTGTGAACCGGTGCCCAAAACTGAACTGCATATTCCGGATGAGGTCTTACTAATGATTTGTACAGGGGGGCAAAATGATATCTCTCTCTCTGGAGTTCATACCTCTCTTAATAGAAAGGATTTTGCTTGCTTTGGAAACCGCAGCTTGGCATTGCATGCCATTATTAAGCTTATGATCTACCAGAACACTCAGATCCTTCTCCACTATGGATTCCCCCAGTTGTACTCCCCCTAGTATGTACGATGCATGCATATTCTTAGCCCCCAAGTGCATAACTTTACATTTATCAACATTAAACCTCATTTGCCACATAGTTGCCCAATTAAACAGTTCATTGAGGTCGGCTTGTAAGTTGGAGACATTCTGTAAGGACGTTATTCCACTGCATAGCTTGGTTTCATCTGCAGAGACTGAAATGGTACTTTTAATCCCAGACCCGATATCATTTATAAAGATAAGTAAGGGTCCCAACACTGAACCTTGCGGTACACCACTGATAACCTTAGACCATTCAGGATAAGAATCATTAACCACTACTCTCTGAATTTGGTCTTTTAGCCAGTTTTCTATCCATTTACAAACAGTTTTTTTCAGGCCTGTAGACTTTACCTTACACATTGGCTATGTGTGGAGAACTGTGCCAAACACTTTTGCATAAGATAGCGGAATTAAGTGTGCAGTACTCTCCAGTCATTACCCACCTCATAGCAGTTGTCTACTGTTTCTTGACTATTTCACAAAGAACAATCTCTCTCAATAATAGAGATAATAACTTCCGCAACCTGACCTGATTGATCTCCTTTCATTGGCTCTCTCATTTGACCTTGGTTTTTGGGTCCTCATATCCTTGAATTGCAATACACCTTATAGTGCTTCTAAACTATCTTCTTAGCATTAGGTCCGCTCAACCGCTCTTATTTTGACTTTTCTGTACAAATACAAATATGTCCCTATATATAAATATATAAATATATTCCCTATTTGAAAATAATATGCTCCTCCACTTTAAGGATTTTAATTATATAATTTTTAATATTTAATATTTTTTACAATATTTAAAAATTGGGTCCCATTCCCCACTTCTTCCTTATATACGGTTTATATGACACTATTTTACATTGATTATCTTATATATATTTTTCTATTAATATCTTTCACGCTTCAACTCCCCCCCTTTTTGGTAACAAAGCGTTCTCCGATATATCTCTCCCTGTGAACGAGAGATATATATATATATATATTTTTTTTGTATATTTTTTTATATTTTTTATAATTTTATATCTATATATATTTTTTACATATATTCTGATAATCCTCGATTAAAGTTATTTTTACCACACATCTGGATCAATTCTAGATGTCCTTCTCATCCTGTGATATTGTTCCCCCCTTTTTAGCAATAAAGATCGATTCTAAAAATATTTAATTCAATCCATCTGTTGACTCTCCGGATAATAAAACAGTTTTTTCCCACCAATAACATGACCGTGACTACATTCAGGAAAACCACCAAAAAAATGGCCGCCCGTACCTGAGGAATAATGACGTGTTAATTAACCGCCTTCCCGCCCCCTTTGGGTGCATATAAATACAGCATGGAGCACCAAGATGGGCACCGCTTCCGACGACGTCCAATGACGAAACGCATTAGGCGGGGCCACGATCACGCAAGGCGCTCTTACGTCACTTCCCATTTGTGTGGCTAGCGTCTCTCCTCCTTGGAACGCAAGCCACAGGAAGAGGAAGGGAACCGTCCCTTCCTCAACACGGCAGCTGCGCTGCCAAACAACTACATCTTCCCTTTATATTGAGTTACTAATACGTTTTTATTGGAGTAACTTTCGTTGTACCTCCCAGGCAGGGGACGGTCTGTAATTTTAAATATTTTTAAATTGGTTTAAATAAAACTATATTTTTACGATATCACACTATCTGGGTTATCATTTTTTACCCACACCCCGATACCGGAGGAACGATACAGGGACAGGAACGGATGACAGGAACTAGGACACCCAGGCTGTGAAAGACCCGAGCTGACCGGAGTAAAGGATACAGCGAAAGTGGGCCACCCCTGTAGGGGTACGTCTATCCGGTGAGTGGGGACACATGTGGGGAGCACGGATTGAAAGTCACAAGAATATCCAATAAGATTGTGTGAAGTCACTGGATCACGTGTGGAAATTTATGCATCATACAACAAAAGTCACAAAGAATATTTTTTCAATACTTAAAACTTTGTTCAGCAAGAGATTTTTTTCACTTGGACTACTATTGATGAAAACTCCCCCCAATATACTTATTTGTGTATAAGGACACACGATTGGGTATAACCCATATGTCACAGAAATATGGTTGAGGGGTGAAATACTGGACTCTGATTTCTACTTTAGTTACAGATTGATCATTTTTTATAATTCTCATACAAGCACATTTTTTTCTATGCATCTTATATGGGTATAGGGACACTGCTATTTATGGTTGAATATTTTATAATTTTATATATCTAACAGATTAGCTTTTACACCTGTTTATTTATCACTCTTTATTATCCAGCACAAATATATATTTTTTTATCAATTTTACTTATCAACACAAATTTTACACTGCGTGTTTTTTAAGATTTGGGGTCACAATTATTTATTGATAACAAGTAACACTATTTCCATAGGGAATAGCGCCATCTTCCTGTCAACAGTTAATATAATCTCTCTCAACAGACTCCACAGACCCCGATTTCTGAAATCCTGCTGATTTGTGGGTCAGGTGACCTCTGCCTTTTCTCCACCAGGGTATAACTAGGTGTCAGGAGCTTGTAGCGCGCTGGCTCCTTGATAGCTGCTGGTCTCATTCCACCATCCTGGTTTTGGCTATGATGCATTCTGCCTGTCCACCTGCAAGATAATTGATGTGGCCAGTCTCAGGGTGGAGACTGAACCTGATTTAAGCCAGCCAAGCCTGCAGTCTCATGCTTGTGATAGTGTTGTCCTCCCTGCCTGCTAGTTTGCATCCCCTTGTTTATGTCCTTGGATTGGAACTCAGACTATACTCTGAATTCTGCCTGCCTTTTGACTATGGATTTGACCCTGGCTATTCTGAACCTTGCCTGCCTAATACCTGGATTTGCATTGAACCACTGTGCTTGCCTGCCAACTGCAAGTACGTGTTTGCTGTACTCAATTCGTGTCTGCCCCAGCGGTGTGCCCAGGCACTATAGCAATTTGTATAAGACCTGGGGGAAACCGAGTAGCGGTAGGCCTATTTGCCTTATTGGAAAGGGGGCTGCTATAGGTGAAGAACACAGAATCTAGCTATACCGCCTGACCACCTGCAGTAGACAACTGCTATGAGGTGGGTAATGACTGGAGAGTACTGCACACTTAATGTCACTATCTTATGCAAAAGTGTTTGGCACAGTTCCCCACACACGGCTAATGTGTAAGCGTAACACTAGGTAAAACATAAGGAGTGCAGAAGGGATGGAATACCTGATCCAAGATATTTCAGTTCAAGACTCCGAAAAACAAAGTGCAGAAAGCTGAGCAATCTAATAACTACACTTCAGCTAAGGATCATTACATCCTGCTTCGTATTATAAGTATCAATCACTTACTAGACATTTGCTAAATCTCAATGCCTAAGAATTACTAAACATGATCTTTTGATTTACAACTAGAGGGATATATTATACTCATCATCAGACTTGCAGGTTTGATGGGTCTGACATTTAAAAAATCAAATGAGATCATAATGTACCTCAGCGCCAGCATTAAAACATAATATCACACACATTTTATTAACGAGTTATTCCTGGCATTAGTTGGGGTCCTTTCCATGGGTTAAATGCTTATTAAATGTCACATGGAAAATTAAATGTTTACATACAGAGAGATTTTATTTGTTCATGAGCAAATCGATCTCTTTCTTTTCTGCTGGAGGCAACTAGGCTTGATGAATACCTACATAAATTTACATTTCATGTAGTTCAGAGCACAGGCAACATTTCTCCCTAAGCACTTGACAAATTAAATACATCCATAAGTAGTTCGGATCAACGGAGGTCGTCTTTTCTTTCTCTAGCTAAACGAGTACTTGTTTATTTTAGAGAGACATACATTTGTAAATTAAAAGGTACACTGTAAATTATTCGTAAATTGGGTACCTTTCCTGGGGTTGATTACGGTCCTTATTGAGCAATTATTTTACACACACTATAATACAAAATTACGACCGCGACTCCATGTAATACTAGAGTAAACTAAAAAATTTACAGTCTGGGTAGTTTGGACGTTCAGACTACTACTCATATTATATAGGGAGATCAACATTT
>BLSH010205237.1:1103142-1113508 GCA_018402905.1 Glandirana rugosa
GAAGAGGATAGGTTCAAGTTGTTTATTTCGTAACTTTTAAGTAGGGGATCTGAAAGTAACCTTTGTTCGTCATAACACACACGTGGACCGACACACCTTTATGGTATCACTGACCGACGTTCTTATAAGTCACCCTCCGAGCCCTTTTATATGTAAAGTAATCGTCGAGGAAGCCCCCATGGCGATGTGTGGTTACTATCCTCTTCCCGAGATCCTGGGTAGTAGGATGGTCGTGAAGTGTACCCGGATATATTCCTTCGGATAGTCACTAAAGTCAACGACTGCTTGTTTCCAATGAAAGTCTAGGGGATGAATTTTCAATGCTTTATTTGTTGAACTTGGATAGGAGAAGGGTAGAGATAGGATACTCCAAGTAACTGAATGTAACTGAGGACAAATTCTCCCTAGGTTCTGTACAGCAGGCAATCAGTGGCTTCACACAGCAGACTGACTCCAGTGAAACAAGTCCATCTTTAAGCAACAAAGGACATGCCGGACTTTGTTTCTTCAAGACACTAGCCAGTGTCTCCTTTCTAACTCAGTGTAGCAGACTACCAAAGCACTTTATGGCAGGCTGACTTTAGCAGAACAGGTCCCTTGTTAAACAGTAAGGACAGAAGCTGGACTCTGTTCTTCAAGACACTCTCCAGTGTCTTCTTTCTAGCTGGCACACCCAATAAAGCTGATATGAGAGCAGGGGAAATTCCTACACACAGTCTCAGGGAGTCTCTCACAGATCTGTACTCACACCATGTCCTGGGACAGTCGGTACCCTGTTTTACCAACCTTCAAGTGACACTTTGCCACTGCAGTATCAGACCAAATCCAGAGACATCCTCCCTCTGTCAGATTTCAAAGAACTGTGGGTTGCAGCTTCAGCATCCGGATAGGCCTCGACTAGGCCTAGCAGCCGGCAGCCTCCTGGATAGGCTCTCGGGCCTATCAGCCAGGAGCTGGACATACACCTCACCCCTCAAGCCTGAGTGGGCTGGGACTCCTAACCTTGAGCCCATGTGCTCCCTTTTATATGAAGGTGTTCACCCAAGATGCAGTGGGGCACCACTCCCCTGCTAGCTGGTCAGAACCACCTCCAAATACATCTGCTGTTACTGGCTGAGGCTTTTCCCCTCTGCCCAATAGGGACCGGTACTATTGGACATGGTAAAAGATCTCCAGACCATATGAAACAGCACCAGAGCACATAGAGCAGACCTTACTTAAATCAGGCTCTCTGATAAGCAGACAGCATGTAAATTTACCTGTCAGCAGACAGAGCCAAAAATTATATACACTCTCTAGTACCCAAACTAGGAGGGCGCTACAGGTGTCCTGAGAGATGCTGGGTCTTAGAGCCCTGAAAGCCTACCAGGAATAGGGTTGCCACCTTTTCTTCAAGTAAAACCCGAACGCTTTAGCGGCGCACAGCAATTTTGCAATTAAATAACATTTCTAATCATATGAAGTAAACAACAAGAGTCCTGTTTTACATTTGAACTAGCAGAGTTCCCTTACACTGTAAGGGGGGACTCTGCAAACTGATGTAAGGGAGACTAACATAAGGGATGCTCTGGGAATCCTGATTTAAGGGGAAACGCTATTAGATTGTAAGCACATTTCTATTAGATTGCAAGCCCTTCTGAGCAGGGCCATCTTGATCCTCTTATTTTATTGTCTCCCTTTCACAATGTAAAGTGCTGCGCAAACGGTTAGCGCTATATATATCCTGTATGATGATAATAATAACACTGATAACTGATGTACCGAGAGGACTGTGATGTAAGGGGGAACACTGAGAACTGATGTACGGAGAGGACGCTGATGTAAGGGGGGACACTAAGAACTCTGATGTATGGAGAGGATTCTGATGTAAGGGAAAACACTGAGACCTCTGATGTATGGAGAGGACTCTGATGTAAAGGGGAACTCTGATTAAATTGTTAGTGCGGGCTTAGGGCAGAGTGAAAGAGTGTAACAGACACTCTTGGCTTAGACAGCTGCAGCCAGCAACCCTGCTGGGAAGCCATAGTCCAGTCTGATTAAGGTGTCCGGGTTTCAGGCAGTCTGAAACCTGGACGCATGATTCCAAACTCGAACTGTCCGGATGAATCCCGGACAGGTGGCAACCCTAACCAGGAATCCATTGATAGGGACTGCTCATGGTGCTCAGATGCTGCTCATGTTGCCTGAATGTTTCACACTGGTCCAATGGGGGGGGGGGGATATTGGACAGTGGGAGGAAACCTGACAAATGAGAGCATAAGCATAGTTACAGCCCCAGTAATTGGCCGAGGAAAGTGCCTCAGTGCATGCTGGAAAAAGAACAACATATTACAGCACCCACATACAAAAATGACATTGAACTCCTGCAAGGCTATTTAAAAGCACCTAAACATATAAAGCAAATATGCAAAAATATGGGGATTTGGTCACACTATATGGTCATAAAGTGCTTAAGCCCACTACTGCGTCAAAGTACCCCATTTTCAGTGGGTCCTACACTAACCATAGAATGAAAGATCCTGTCTCATAACCATGGGAAAAATACACTCCTCTTTATGGGAGAACTAAAGGACTCCCATAAAGAGGAGTGTATTCAGCCCCATTTACTTTGATTCCCCTAACTGAAATCTAGTGGAACCAATTGCCTTCAGAAGTCACCTAATGAATTAATTTAGTCCACCTGTGTGTAATTTAATCTCAGTATAAATTCAGCTGTCCTATGAAGCCCTCAGAGGT
Source organism: Glandirana rugosa (assembly GCA_018402905.1). Lineage (NCBI taxonomy): Eukaryota > Metazoa > Chordata > Amphibia > Anura > Ranidae > Glandirana > Glandirana rugosa. Next base: position 1,105,879 of record BLSH010205237.1, read on the forward strand.
TTGTTAGAGAACCTTAGTGAACAAACAGCATCATGAAGGACAAGGAACACACCAGACAGGTCAGGGACAAAGTTGTAAAGTTTAAAGCAGGGTTAGGTTATAAAAAAATATCCCAAGCTTTGAACATCTCACAGAGCATTGTTCAATCCATAATCTGAAAATGGAAAGAGTATGGCACAACTGCAAACCTACCAAGACATGGCCGCCCCTCTAAACTGACAGGCCGGGCAAGGAGAGCATTCATCAGAGAAGCAGCCAAGAGGCCCATTGTAACTCTGGGGGAGCTGAAGAGATCCACAGCTCAGGTGGGAGAATCTGTCCACAGGACAACTATTAGTCGTGCACTCCACAAATCTGGCCTCTATGGAAGAGTGGCAAGAAGAAAGCCATTGGTGAAAGAAAGCCATAAGAAGTCATGTTTGCAGTTTGTGAGAAGTCATGTGGGGGACACAGCAAACACGTGGAAGAAGGTGCTCTCGTCAGATGAGACCAAAATTGAACTTTTTGGCCTAAAAGCAAAATGCTATGTGTGGCGGAAAACTAACACTGCACATCCCCCTGAACACACCATCCCCACCGTGAAACATGGGCTTTTCTTCAGCAGGGATAGGGAAGCTGGTCAGAGTTGATGGGAAGATGGATGGAGCCAAATACAGGGCAATCTTAGAAGAAAATTTGTTAGAGTCTGCAAAAGACTTGAGACTGGGATGGAGGTTCACCTTCCAGCAGGACAACGACCCTAAACATATAGCCAGAGCTACAATGGAATGGTTTAGACAAAAGCATATTCATGCGTTAGAATGGCCCAGTCAAAGTCCAGACCTAAATCCAATTGAGAATTTGTGGCAAGACTTGAAAATTGCTGTTCACAGACGCTCTCCATACAATCTGACAGAACTTTAGCTATGGAAGAATGGGCAAAAATGTCCTCTCTAGATGTGCAAAGCTGGTAGAGACTTCCCCAAAAAGACTTGCAGCTGTAATTGCAGGAAAAAGCGGTCCTACAAAGTATTGACTCAGGGGGGCTAAATACGAATGCACATTACACTTTTCACATATTTATTTGTAAAAAATGTGGAAAACCATTTATCACTTTCCTTCCACTTCACAATTATGTGTCACTTTGTGTTGGTCTATCACATAAAATCCCAATAAAATACATTTACGTTTTTGGTTGTAACATGACAAAATGTGGAAAGGGGTATGAATACTTTTTAAGGCACTGTATGCCAAGGGCACAGGTGCGCAGGGTCTTCGGCTGGAGAGCGGGGTCCCGGAGAGAGGGGACGGCTGTCCTCTGCAGAAGCTGACATGCGGCCTCAGGTGGTTGACCTGAGGGCCTGAATCCGAGTAAAGCTGCAACCCAGACACAGGGCCGTCTTTAAGGCAGGGCAAAGGGGGCAGCTTCCCTGGGCCCTGTCATTGCTGTGGGACCCAAAGCAGCTGCCTCATACTTGCCAATTATCCTGGTTTAAATTCCGTTGTCCCTTGAAGTTTTAGTCCTGTGCTGTGTCCTGATATCTAAGTGCTCCTACTAAAGCTGCCCAACTCTGTCCTATTGTTGTGTACAGATGACTCACCTGCAGACCCTATGTTTACATGTAAATAATTGGCATTGATATGTAAATAGCAGCAGCATTCATATGTAAATAGTGGCGGCCAGCTGCACTGATATGTAAATAAAGGTGGCATTCATATGTATATCATGCCCCCCTGAGATCATGTTCACCATCACCTATACTGGATGCTGCCCACTGGGGAGACAAAGGTATGTTTGAAAGTCCACAGCATATGGCAGCAGATGCGTGAGGGTGTCATTAATAATTGATGGCACTGCTGTGTATCTGCTAAAGGGCAGCACATTGCTGTGATGTCAGGAAAGCGACTTTGCACTCCCCAGTTCATGGTGTGCAGGCAGTGAGGAGATGATGTGCTGTAACCTCTAGCAACCAATCTGTGGGCAGTAATGATGTGCAGTAACCTCTAGCAACCAATCAGTGAGCAGTATTGATGTACAGTAATCTCTAGCAACCAAACAAGCAGAAAGCATGTGCTGTAACCTCTAACAACTAATCAGTGAGCCGTAATGTGTGCTGTAACCTCTAGCAACAAGTCAGTAAGCAGTAATGATATGCTGTAACCTTTGGCAACCAATCAAGATAACTTCTGATCTGATTTAGTAAACTGACTTTGAATGTCTCAGAGCAAGTGGAGAGTGAAATCGCATGGGGGGGGGCAAGAAAATATTTGCCCAGAGTCCAATCAATATTAAAGACGGCCCTGCCCAGATGTCCTGCAGAGCTGACTGGAAGGGGGACACGCCAGGAAGGATCTGTTTCGGTCTACAGTGAGTATAGATCTGGTGTCATGGGTCCTGTCCTGTGAGGGTCACCCCTTCAGCTAGTAGAGTCAGTGGATGGGTGTCAGTCAAAGGGAATAGTAGAGAGTTTCCTGAAAAAAAACAGTTTTACCATGTCTGCTGCCAGAGCAAGCAAAGGACTTATTCCTCCCATACAAGTGTTGTATGGTATGGCAGAGAGTCTGCTACCACATTTAACCTGGTGAGGTCGAGTGAGAGTTGTCCTCTTCTGTAATAAGTTCCAGTTGGAGTATCCTACTATTCCCTTCTCCCATCCAAGTTCCAACAATAAATACCAAAAATATCAAACCCCCGGATTGATTATTGGATAATGAGTGGATGAAAGTATGGGCAGTTGTGTGAAAACCCCTAGTAACTCGTGGCCAGATAAGAAGGGGAAAGCCCAGGGAAGTCTACACACAGCAATCCCTATGGGGCACTGCTACATGCATCTCTTACAAGACTATGTTTAGGAAATGGCCAGCTCAATCAGAGCCTCGGAAGTTTTTTGCTTTGTGATAAGTTTCCTTTAACCACTTGCTTTTTTGCTAGAAAATTACTTATAACCCCCGAACATTATATATTTTTTAGCAGAGACCGTAGGAAATAAAATGGCGTTCGTTGCAATGTTTTATGTCACACAGTATTTGGGCAGCGGTTTTGCAAACGTAATTGTTTTGGAAAAAATACACTTCAATAAATTAAATAAAAAAATTTAATAGTCACCCCAATTAATTTGTATAACGTGAAAGATGATGTTATGCCGAGTAAATAGATACCTAACATGTCACGCTTTAAAATTGCGCACGCTCGTGGAATGGCGCCAAACTACGGTACTTACAAATCTCCATAGGCGATGCAGTAACCGCCATTACAGGTTACCTGTTTAGAGTTTTAGAGGAGGTCTAGTGCTAGAAAGAGAAAAAAAGAAAGAAAAAGAAAAAAGGAAATAAAAAGCGATAAAAAAATTACAGTAATAAAAATAAAAAGTAACCAGAAATTAAAAAAATTAAAGCGGTATTAAACTCAAAAGAAACCAAAAATAAAATGTAATAAGTAATACAAGTAATAAACACATAGAAAATTTATAAAGAAGCATAAAAGAGAGACAAAAAAAAAAAAAAGAAAGAAAAAAGAAAAGGAAAAAAGAAAGAGAAAAAAAGAAAGAAAAAGAAGAAAAGGAAATAAATAGCAATAAAAAAATAAAATAAAAGTAATTAAAATAAAGAGTAACCAAAAATAAAAGAAATGAAAGCGGTATTAAGCCTCTTTTTGAGATTTGTTGTTTACAAGTTAAAAATCATTTTATTTTACTAGAACATTATTTAGAACCCCCAAACATTATATATATTTTTTTCAGACACCTTAGAGAATAAAATAGCGGTCGTTGCAATACTTTATGTCACACCATATTTCCGCAGTTGCGCAGTATTTATTACACTTTTTTGAATTAATAAATAAGACAACAGTAAAGTTAGCCCAATTTTTTTCTATATTGTGAAATATAATGTTACACTGAGTAATACCTAACATGCCATGCTTCAAAATTGCGTCCGCTCGTGAAATGGCGACAAACATTGGCACTTAAAAATCTCCATCTGCGACGTTTAAAAATGTATAGAGGTTGCCAGTTTAGAGTTACAGAGGAGATCTAGGGCTATTGCTCTCGATCTCACGATCACGGCGATACCTCACATGTGTGGTCTGAACACCGTTTTCATATGCAGGCACGACTTACATATGTGGTCGCTTCTGTGCCTGGGGAGTGTGCCCGCGGCTCGGGCGGACCCGATGTCCGCTGGCGAGCCGCGATGAGCGGCTACAGGGAAAAGAACGGGGAACCGCCGATGTAAACACGGCGGTTCCCCGCCCTGTCAGTGGGGTATGAGAGATCTACTGATCCCTGTCACTGGGATCAGTTAGATCTCTCATGCCCATGTTAGCCCAACCCCCCCACAGTAAGAACACACCCAGGGAACACTATTAACCCCTAGCTCTCCCCCTGCAGGTTAACCCCTTCACTGCCAATGACATTTATACAGTAATCAGTGGACATTTAAATTTCTGATCGCTGAATAAATGTCATTAGTCCCAAAAAAGTGTCAAAATGTTCCGACATGTCCGCTGCAATATCGCATTACCGCTAAAAATCGCAGATCGCCGCCATTACTAGTAAAAAATAAAAAAAAAATAAAAACCCCAGAAATGAATTCTCACCATCCGTAAACGCGGCCACTTTTGCGCAAACCAATCAATAAACGCCAATTGCAATTTTTTTTTATCGCAAATATGAGAAATTATATAATTCGGCCAAAAACGGTGAAAAAAAAGTTTATATTTTTATTTTTGGATTTGAATTTTAGCAAAAAGTAAGAAATTTGGGTTTTTTTGCAAAATGGTCGCTCTTCTTTTGTTTATAGCGGCGATAAGAAATGACGCAGAGGCGATCAAATACCACCAAAAGCTCTATTTGTGGGAAAAAAAGGACGCAAATATTGTTTGGGTACAACATCGCACGACCGCGCAATTGTCAGTCAAAGCGACGCAGCGCCGAATCGCAAAAAGTGCTCTGGTCCTAAAGCTGCAAAACCTTCCGGTTGGTAAGTGGTTAATTTTTTTTTTTTTTTTTTTTACACTGTCCTTTTAAAAAAAAAATTGGGTCACTTTTATTCCTATTACAAGGAATGTAAACATCCCTTGTAATTGAAAAAAAACATGAGAGGACAGGACCTCTTAAATACGAGATCTGGAGTCAAAAAGACCTCAGCTCTCACATTTACACTTAAACGCAATAAAAAAAAAAAAATTCCCCTCTAAGAGCATTGGGCGGAAGTGATGTTTGACGTCGCTTCCGCCATCCAATGTTATGGAGCCGAGTGGGGGCCATCTTTCCCTCACTCGGCTCCAGGCCTGTGAAGGGAGAGGATCGGATCATCTCCGCCATTACCGGCGGATCCGGTAAGCGTCGGAGACGGCCGGACGGGGGGTATCTCTCCCGCCGCCGATAAAAGGGATCTGGCGGGGAATCCGCCGCAGAGACCACTCATATCTGAAAGCGGACCATCCACTGTTTAAGAGGATACCGAGGTTATGGTAGTTATCTGCTGTCATAACAACGGTATTCCACGTCAAAGTATCAACGTAAAGCGGCAGCTCGTCCGTAAGTGGTTAAACTTAAAAGTAACCAAAAAATAATACTAGATTTAAAGAGGAAATAAACCCAAAAGGCAAACATTTATTATATTGCGGCTTACCAATTCATAGATGAGATGGCTGCATTAGTTTCCTTTTTTTTAAGCTTTTTGGAAAGCACAAGCTCTCCAGCAGAATGTATCAGTTTACATTGATGAGACAAACCACTTAACACTGGCAGGGGTGCTTACAATCATCAGCTTTTATTTATTTATGTAAAACCTTTATCCCAAAAGGAAAAAAAACCTGTTTGCTGTAACTGATTATAAAGTGTGAGCTGGAGCTTGGCTTCAGTATGTTAGTGCATCTAAATCTGCTAGTACATTTAACACTACCCTCCCCCTAGACCAGCCATTCTCAACCAGGGTTCCTCCAGAAGTTGCTAGGGGTTCCTTGAGATGTGGCTGTTGAACCACTTATTTGATGATGCCCATAGGCGTGCGCAGCCTATTGCATTAGGGTGTGCACCCCAAAGCTCAAACACACACCCCCAATCACTCCCAATGTTCATTCAGAAAGGGAAGGGGCAGGTAAATCACATATATACAGGCCCTATCCCCCACTCCAATCCTAAAACATCCCCGCAACAACAGCGGTGGGAGAGGAGAGGATGGAAGTCAAAAGCGCTGTGGGGGGCAGGAGGGGGGAGCCAGGGTAGTAGGGGAAATCTGTGCTGCACAGGGTAATTAGGGTGTGCCTGGGCACACCTGGCACACCCTGTGCGCACGCCTATGATGATGCCACTTAGCAAAGCCAGCAGCATGACACCAAATATCTTTTTAGCTGTCTTTAGGGGTGGCATTCTGAGCACCACGTTAATGTGGACATTCTTCCTATTGACCACCATATAAGGGCCATTGTTCCTATTGAGCCCTGATGAGTTGGTTTTAGTAAGGGTTCCTCGAGATATGACAATTATTTTTGGGGTTCCTCTAGGGTTAAAAGGTTGAGAAAGCCTGCCCTAGACTGACAATGCTGCTGTCTGCTCTGCCCCCTGTGCTCCTTCATCCAGAGTGGGGGGCGCTCTAATGCAGGTGGTGTGTTACTGAGCCAGATCACCAGGTGAAAACAGAGGGAAAATAAAGCCAAAGAAAACTAATGCAGCCATCATATCTAATGATTGGTAAGCTGCAATATATAATATTTTTGGATTTGGGTTTAATACCGCTATAAATGCTAAATATTACAAAGTAGAAATCTGGAACTTGAGATAAATAGCACATATATTAACCACTTGACCACTGGGCACTTAAACCCCCTTAACAACCAGACCAATTTTCAGCTTTCAGCGCTCTCATACTTTGAATGACAATTACTCAGTCATGCAACACTGCACCCATATGAAATTTGCGTCCTTTTTTTCACACAAATAGAGCTTTCGTTTGGTGGTATTTAATCATCGCTGGGTATTTTATTTTTTGCGTTATAATTAAAAAAAGACTGAAAATTTTGTAAAAAAATGAATTTTTCTCCGTTTCTGTTATAAAATTTTGCAAATTAGTAATTTTTCTTCATAAATTTTGGCCAAAATTTATACTGCTACATCTCTTTGGTAATAAAAAAAAACAAATTAGTGTATATTATTTGGTCTTTGTGAAAGTTATAGAGTCTACAAGCTATGGTGCCAATCACTGAAAATTGATCCCTCCTGATGTACTGACGGCCTATCTCATTTCCTGAGACCCCAACAAGCCAGGAAAGTACAAATACCCCCCAAATTACCCCTTCTTGGAAAGTAGACATTCCAAGGTATTTAGTCTAGTTAAAAGTCACTAACCGTGGTATCGAACATCTGAGATATTGAAAGTGTTTCTGGTTTATTATATGTGATTAAACAAAAAAAAATAATGGTTTCTCTACATCGTCATATTTAAAACCGGTTTTAAATACTTCTTTTTAATGATTAAACGTTTTAAAATATTGTCTTTGCCTCTTTTTAAGTAAAAAAATGTTTTAAAAGTCAGAAAAAAATTAATATTGCGTTTTTTATTTTATGGGTCGCTACTAATTTATGGTGGTTTGCTTTCGAGATAAACACACTTTTTTTCCTGCGTTTAAAGTATACCCACGTCACAACGT
>BLSH010205237.1:1114503-1125519 GCA_018402905.1 Glandirana rugosa
TGGGTGGGTGGTAAGTGGATGATGGGGGGTGTTTTTTGTCACTAGGCAGCGCTGTGGGCATTACACATCGCCCACAGCGCTGCAGCGTGTCCTCTCTCCCCCCTCTCTCCTCTCACACTGCACCGATCGGTGCGGAGAGGAGAGAGAAGCCGGCGCTTCTGCCGGCTTGTTTACATGTGATCACGCCGTCATGTGACGGCGCGATCACGTGGTGAAAGGCCGCTCACAGCGGCCATTCACCACGATCCGTGATCAGTCGGGTCCCCCGGACCCGACGGTCACGGATGTTCCCGTGTGCGCGCCCCAGGGGGCGCGCGGGAAGCGCGATTCTGGGAGGACGTCAATAGACGTCCTCCCAGAATTAAGCAACCGCCCTGTAGACGTCAATTGTCTATAGGGCGGTTGTTAACTGGTTAAGGGGAACATTTCATGTGGTATTCGATGCTTGGTGAATAGACCTGAAGATTGCAAAAATTAGGAGTATTCATTCCGTTTTGTGAAACGTTTTAAAATAGATGATGATCAGGATGAGAAGTTTTGAGAAAATATTGACTTTTTGTTTTTTACATGAAATTCAAAAGAAAGGGAAGTTTTTTGCTGTATACCAGCCAATCGTCCACCGATCATCTCCGCTTGGAGGAGAAATGAAATCTGACAATAAATCCATACGCATCATTTCTGCTCCAAATCCATGAAGCCTTGTGTAAGAAAGTCAATGCATGCATTACTGAGATTCCCTATTCATGTCAGACTTCATATCAGACTAAATGAGGTGTGAAAGCTGCAGCAAGGCATTCTACTGGATGGGGTGCAGCAGAATGTAAAGCAGCCCCATACTGTGCCTACATATATCTGACAGAAGGTGCCAACACTTTCCAAACTGCAGCAACCTTCAATGAATAAAGAACTCAAAGCATTGCTTTAAAGCAGTAATACTATATATTGCAACATACCAATCATTAGGTGTGGTGGCTACATTAGTTTTCTTTTTTATGCTTTTTTTCCTCGGTTTTCGCCTAATGATCTGACCAGTAACACACCTCCTGTATTAGAGTACCTCCATTCTGGATGAAGGATCACAGGGGGCACTTTTGGACAGCAGCATGGTCAGTTTGGGGATAGGGGAGAGTTAGATCCAAGTGTAGCCAGGAGCTGGGTATGCACACTCCTGGCTATAGAGACGTTTCTGCCCTCAGGGTTAATGCAACTCTTTCCTCTAGTGCCAGTTTACTGTTCTGTGACTCTAACAGTGGCAAGAGAAATGCACTCTTGGGGTTGTAGTTTGCTTGTGAGGATTCGCCCTCTGGCTGTACTGCAGTAGAACTACATTTCCCATATGGCTATGCAGCAGATACCTAATATTCCTGATAAACCTAGTCATACTTTTTCCAGTCCCAAGAATAATCCTACTCCAGTAACCAGTCCTAAGAATAATCCTAGTTCAGTAACCAGTCCTAAGAATAATCCTACTCCAGTAACCAGTCCTAAGAATAATCCTACTCCAGTAACCAGTCCTAAGAATAATCCTACTCCAGTAACCAGTCCTAAGAATGATTCTACTCCAGTAACCAGTCCTAAGAATAATCCTACTCCAGTAACCAGTCCTAAGAATGATTCTACTCCAGTAACCAGTCCTAAGAATGATTCTACTCCAGTAACCAGTCCTAAGAATGATTCTACTCCAGTAACCAGCCCTAAGAATGATTCTACTCCAGTAACCAGTCCTAAGAATGAACAAGAAGAAGAAGGCACCTCTAGGTGCAGATGTTAACAAATTTATTATACAAGATAGAGCTTAACAACTCACATGTGCAAAGAAAATGGCAAGCATGTCTGCAGGGAGATAAACCAGGCAGCAAAATCCGTGGTGTAGCGTGGTCTCTGGAGTGCTGGTCCGCAAGGTGGTGTTCCGGGAGAGCCGAAGTGACGGCCGGCCGTTGTCAGCATCCGCTCGTTCGTGAGAAGTCCGGAGCACAGGGAGACAGCATAAAGAGCGTCCTACGTCACCAGACTGCGACGCGTTTCTGAGCGTGCAGCCTGTGATGGGAACAACAGGCGCGCTCTTTCCTCAGGCATATCTTGGAACGGGTTATTGCTGCTATATATCGGGAAGGGGGACACCTAGTGGTGTAATGTCGGTACTAATCTCATAATAGTTGAATGTATTCATGATATATAAAAAGTTATAAATGTATACGTTAAAAATAAAGATTGTTCAATAATACTGCAATAGAAAAATGTGTATGTGTGTAGAAAGGATATAGAATATTTTTTTAAAAACAACATAATCTATAAAAAGTATATAAAAACATATATAAAGCAATCACTCAAGTACATTTATATTAAAAATTGCATATGTATGTACGTATAGGAGTACAGACTCCCACTGTGCATATACACATATGTGTACGCACGTGTATACACCCTGTTGTCATGTTACTACACCATGGAGAAACATTTATGATAAATACATATACACAGGCACATGGGTATATGGAAACAATAAAAACAAAAACAAATAAATGTGTACAATAAATGCAGAAAGAACCTCATATAGACCCTATACTCCATACTTAGATGAATATATGTTGATACGTGTGTACTGAATATTGTGTACTATATATACTTACTATCAGTAGGCCCGCCACCCCCATGGACAATAGGTAGACATACATAAGCCTGAAGACAAGTAAACAGAAGTTAGCAAAGGGGATGAATAGAAGACTTATAATATCGTGGCTATCTCAATAGTCTCGTTTAACCCTCCAGGTGAGAGGGCATCGAGGTTATAGATCCAGAAGGTCTCCCTGGCACAGAGCTTCTTAAAACGCTCTGCACCAGAGAGAGATCCCGAAACTTGTTCAATGACCCAAACCTCTAAGCCCTCAGTAGACTTTTTATGGACTTCGGCAAAATGATGAGGCACACTGTGTATATCCTTGCCTTCCTCAAGTAATCTTCTGTGTTTGCCGAAGCGTTGGCGTAGTGGGCAAATAGTGCGGCCAACATAGATGAGGCCGCAGGGGCAGGTGAGAGCATACACTAAGTAGTCAGATGAGCAATTGAAAAAAACATCCAACTGATATGTTTTCCCTTTATAACAGAAGGACCTACTCCAGTAACCGGTCCTAAGAATAATCCTACTCCAGTAACCAGTCCTAAGAATGATTCTACTACAGTAACCAGTCCTAAGAATGATTCTACTCCAGTAACCAGTCCTAAGAATGATTCTACTCCAGTAACCAGTCCTAAGAATAATCTTGCTCCAGTTACCAGTCCTAAGAATAATCTTACTCCAGTAACCAGTCCTAAGAATGATTCTACTCCAGTAACCAGTCCTAAGAATAATCCTACTCCAGTAACCGGTCCTAAGAATAATCCTACTCCAGTAACCAGTCCTAAGAATGATTCTACTCCAGTAACCAGTCCTAAGAATGATTCTACTCCAGAAACCAGTCCTAAAAATGATTCTACTCCAGTAGCCAGTCCTAAGAATAATCCTACTCCAGTAACCAGTCCTAAGAATGATTCTACTCCAGTAACCAGTCCTAAGAATGATTCTACTCCAGTAACCAGTCCTAGGAATGATTCTACTCCAGTAACCAGTCCTAGGAATGATTCTACTCCAGTAACCAGCCCTAAGAATGATTCTACTCCAGTAACCACCCCTAAGAACAATTCTACTTCGGTCATAAGTCCTCGGAAGAGTCCTACTTCAGCCAGTAACCAGTCCTAAGAATGATTCTACTCCAGTAACCAGTCCTAAGAATGATTCTACTCCAGTAACCAGTCCTAAGAATAATCCTACTCCAGTAACCAGTCCTAAGAATGATTCTACTCCAGTAACCAGTCCTAAGTCCTAACCAGTAACCAGTCCTAAGAATGATTCTACTCCAGTAACCAGTCCTAAGAATGATTTTACTCCAGTAACCAGTCCTAAGAATAATCCTACTCCAGTAACCAGCCCTAAGAATGATTCTACTCCAGTAACCAGCCCTAAGAACAATTCTACTTCGGTCATAAGTCCTCAGAAGAGTCCTACTTCAGCCACGAGCCCAGTGAAGAACTTTACCCCCACAACGAGTTCTGAGAGGCAGGTTATTTTTTTCAGTCAGTCCGGAAAGGGAAGTTGTCCCTCCATCAAGCTCAGGGAAAACTTTCACTCCTGAAGTGAGACAGGGCAGAGACTCTACCTCCATAGGTAGTCAAGAAAAAAGTACTGTAGCAGGAACCCAGTTCTCCTGTTCAGCTAAGAAGAAGCATCCACCCTCTCAGCAGAAGACTTATTTATGATACATTGGGGGAGAACTCTGCAAATTGATTCCCACCATTCAAAGGTCAGACTCTATATCTGATCCTGTTGTCATCAATTGGGTAAAAGGTGACCCCAACGTGGCCCCTGACACTACAGCTATTGCCCTGGCCTGTCAGAAAACTGATTACAAACTTACTTAGAATGTATATAAGTAGTTTATATAAAATCCAGATGTTTGCCAGTATTTGTTGAATTTGAATGTTGATTAAGTTAACTAACTATGTTTTTTCCTTAAGTGGTAGTAAAAAAAAACCCTGAGTATTTGGGGACCAAAGACTTTAAGTGGGGGGAGAGTGTAGCCAGGAGCTGGATGTGCACACTCCTGGCAATAGAGATGCTTCTGCCTTCAGGTTTAATGCAGCTGTTTCCTCTAGTGCCAGTTTACTGTTCTGTGACTCTAACAGTGGCAAGAGAAATGCACTCTGCGGGTTGTAGTTTGCATGTGAGGATTCACCCTCTGGCTGTACTGCAGTAGAACTACATTTCCCATCTGGCTATGCAGCAGAGAAGGATTCCTGGGAGAAGAGGTGCCTCGTGGGAGCGACTTTTCAAGCAGAGGCACAGGCCTAGCACGCACTCCCTGGGCGATGGTGATTGATCAAGCAGGACCCTGTGTAATGGTGGCTAAATTTCGGCCTACTCCCACAGACTGAGCAGTTCAGAAACCTTGCGATACTTCAGTGAGCAACCTAAAAGATCTGCCCTGCACCGAGTGGAGCCTGTTCCTGATCCCTGCATCCCGCTTGGACGATAGATCCAGGAGAACCGCGACGAGAGGTGGTGGAAGCCGATTCTAGGAGCCAGGGGGCGGGAGTGACCAACATCATCATTTCCATCCTTGCCATCATCATCATAATCCTCAGCAGCAGATACATCCTCTACATCCATTGATCCTGTGGGGTGAGCGGGCGGAAGCCCATTGTTACAGATACTGTGCACATATAACCTGATTCTGCACATTCACTGTAGTCAAGGCCTAGTTCCTAACGTTGGGCATAAAAGTGGAATAAAAGCATTTGTACCCTAAATTGGATTGTTGTCATTTGTAGTCCCACAGTTCAAAGTCAGTGATCACTGTGAAGCTTCCTTCGTCTTGCTGCAGAAAGAGTGCTTTATACAAACATAGTACACTCCCTGGAAATCTATTCTGTTGCATCAGCATTTGATTTTGGTATATACCATTTAAACTACAAAGCTAGCTGAAGATCATCTGAACTGTCAAACAAGGAACATTTAAGTACAACTGCTCTTCATCTGTTCTCCCCCAACCCCCACCCCCCACTTATTGAGCATTTACTATTTGCCAGAGTATTTTATAGATTGCATTCACCTAAGAACTCTCTCCTTTAGAGCTGGTTGCATATATCTGTAATTGTCATTCTGGTGGTGTACTTGTTTATCTACTATTTATGGTTTATACCTGTTTATCCACTATTTACTGGTTTATACCTGTTTATCTACTATTTACTGGTTTATACCTGTTCATCTACTATTTGCGGCTGTCAGGAGAGTGAGAAATAGAGAGTGGTTTGACATTTCAGTAGTCAGTCCCCTGTTCTCCTGTGCCCTACTCTCATACACAGTATATAGACCTGTTTATACACTTATTGCTTGAACCTATAAAGTTATAAGAAGTATATTCACTGGTGTTTCATCATCATACGGTTGAGACTTATTTTATGTATCCTATCAAGTCAGAGTTCCTCTTTAACAATATATTTTGAGTAAACACTGTTGATTTTCTCAACTTTGTGTACTTCTTTCACTGCAGCCTTTCTCAATCTTTTCAACACTGAGGAACCTCTTGAAATAATTCTCCGATCTCGGGGAACCCCTGCTAAAAGTTAAAAATCTACAAGTCATGATATATTAGTGTGATGATCAATGGTAAGAATGCTCCTTACACTTGTGATCATTGGGAAGAATTACCCCCTTACTGATAGCTAAAAAGATCAATGATGTCATTGGGAATTTATCTGAGAGGTAGAAATTGACCATTGCTCAAGGAACCCCTAGTGACCTCTGGAGGAACCCTAGGGTTCCACGGAATCCTGGTTGAGAAACTCTGTTTCACTGTGTCCTATTTAAAGGGGAACTAACATTATGAGTGAACCCAGTATGTCAGGGGTGGCTTATCATGTGACCCCCAAGGGGGCAGCGCTACACAAGGCAAGTTCCAGCTAACACTTTATAACCAGTTCATGACCACCCTATAGCAGATATACCATTCTGTGCAGAATCACATATATACACAGTGCGTGATTCTGCACTTTTGCCTAGGGGGTGCGTGCGTGCACCGCCGCCAGGTTGCTTCTGCTATGATTACTCCCAGCAGAAGCTGATCTGCGGCTGCCTGGCAATGGATGTCTACTGGCACCTGCCAATCGTCATGCAGAGACTCAAAACAGAGCTCTATGTATGTAAACAAGGCATAGCTCTGTTCTTACAGGGGGAAGTGATGGATTTTGTGTCCCTGCAAAGCAGAGAATAAAATCCATTGCATTCCTTAGTAAAAGCACCTCACATAGTTAACACATAAACACTGGCCAGGCACACAATTAACCCTTTGATCGCCTTAGATGTTTAAAAGGGAAGTTTGGGATTGTTTTATATTAGGAATCATATATACCTAGGTGGATGCAGCATCACTCCAATACTAGATCTGTCCCCCGCCAGCTCTAACACTGAGAACTGAGCAATCAAAGACTGGTTCTCAGAGCTCCTTGAACAGAGAGCTGGTGACTGTCAGTCACCGCTCTCCTTTCTGTCCGTCCCCCCCCTCGCTCACTGGAGCTCTGGGCTGTGGAGGGGGCAGGGGTGGCCAGCTCAGGCTCTCAGCAGATCTCCACGCATGTGGGCAGATCCCGACCATATGGTCGCGATCTTTCCTGAGCCTGGACCGGCTCTGTGACGTCAGCCGACAGCGGGCTTCAGCCCACTGTCTGCTGAAAACGGGTCACAGGAGTGCAGAACAAACTGAACTCCTGTGATCCACAGTAGTACAGCCAAACAAGCTTTCACCATACCTCTCCTTTAATCCATTCTCAGCCAGTGTCATATCGCAGTCCCGCTATAAGTCACTGATTGCCGCCATTACTAGTATAAAATTAATAAATAAATAAAAATTCCAGTATATATACTGTATGTATATAAAAAAAATAAAGTATTTAAATAAATAAAAATTCCTGTATACATCCCATAATTTGTAGATGCAATAACTTTTGCGCTAACCAATCAATATACGTTTATTGGGATTTATTTACCAAAAATATGTAGCAGAATACATATTGGCCTAAATTGATTAAAAAAAATTAAATTAAAAAAAAAAAAAATATTGTAAATGTTTTATAGCAGAATGTAAAAAATATATTTTATTCGCAATTGTTGGTCTTTTTTTGTCTGTTGCGCCCCCAAAGTGTAGACGTTTTTGTAGAGGTTTTTTTTGCTAGGAGAGGCAAAATTTAGTCAGGCCTGATGCAAATTGCAGGCCTGAATGTTTTGATCTGGGCGGGGGGAGTGGCTCAGAGTAGGCTGGAGATTGCAGGGAGGGACACCCCTTGGATACTCCTCCCCTGGTTCCAGAAAGTGCTGGAAGGGGGGATGGATGAGGAGGTGTCACTCGCTGTCTATGTTAAGGAGCCCTGACCAATCCCCAATCTGGATTGGCAGGGGGCAGGCCTCCTTAAATACAGTGATCTGCCAGTAGGTGGGAGGAGAGTTCGGGTGGAAGTGGTGAAGATGTAGCAGAAGTGCTGTGGAGGCCTTTACCCGGGAGGGAGCCCCCAGTTTGGGGGGGGGAGTGACCTTAAGGCCTGGAGACACGGGTGCAGCCAGGAGTGGAGGTGATTCCTGGAGCAGCACAAGGGAGTAGGAGAACAGCAGAAGTGCTACTGAGAACACTTTAAAGTATCCACTGGAGTTGGCGAGTGACAGACCCTGGGAGCTGGAAGAAAGGCTGGAGCAGGCTGGGAGAGGAATAGTGGACAGTCTGTGGAGGTCTCAGGAGCCAGTCAGTGGAAGGAGTGTCACGGAGAGGAAATCAGATCGGTGTGGTTTGGAAGAGGGATGGTCTGGGAGTTGTAGTCCACCAAAGGCCCAGCTAACATCAATGTACTAAGCTACACTAGAGAGGTCTTCTTTGACCCTGGCCTGTAATGGGTGGTCCTGCTGACTGAGTGCAGGCCTCACCATGTGCTAGCTGCGGTGAAGAGAAAGGAGTTAAGTGAGCCTGATAAATTTCCTTTCAGGTCAGGATTAACAGTCTGCAAGTGAAGTGCTGGAAAGAAGTGAGAGGAGTAACGGTCTGCAAGTGAAGTGCTGGAGAGAAGTGAGAGGAGTAAAGGTCTGCAAGTGAAGTGCTGGAGAGAAGTGAGAGGAGTAACGGTCTGCAAGTGAAGTGCTGGAGGATGTAGAGATGTATATACAGTCGTGTATGTAGGTGATCCTGTAAAGTAATTCTTTGGGGCATCCCACAGTCACAATTTTTCCCCATTCAAGTTAATCCCCTAAATAAAACAAACAAAAACAAGAGCCGGCCTGTTCAGTGACTCCGGATGTGTGAGACATGGTGGGATTGAGGGCAGCCAGAAGGTGAACAACAACTACCAGCCACCCCTGAGGGGGCACATGGCTACATGTTTATAGCGTAAAACATAAAAACAGCAGAAATAATCAAATATCAGCACAAGAAAGCTCTATTTGTTGGAAAAAATTACATAAATTGTATTTGGGTACAGCATTGCATGGCCACGCAATTGTCAGTTAAAGTAGTGCAGTGAAAAATACTATAAAAACATATAAACCCGTGCAGACAATATAAACCAGGTATGGAAATAGCTTGTAACAAGCCTTATAGCTCCATCACTGGGATTACACCTATTTGGAGGTGTGGTTCCTAAGTGCAATTCAATACAAGCAAAGAAAGGTGATGAAGGGTCACCAAGGCACTTGTCTCATGGAAACAAATTCATAAAACTTAGCTTTTATTAAATATAAAAATTACAAAAAATATTTTACAACCACTGTAACAAAAAATTAAAATTTGACAACGTTGTCAAGGTCACAGCCGGGACGCGTCCAAGACCCATACATCACCCGCCTCACACATACGATCATTCAGATAGCTACACTCAACCATAAGTCTGCTGGTATATAATGAGAATATCTCAGTAAACACTACAATTAATGCATCAGTGGACGGTTGAATTATCTGAGTGCTGGACGTAATAATTAGTGAGATGCTTCAATTGCACAAATGGGAGAGAGAGGGAGGAGTCCTGTAGATCCACTGAGTGGCGTGCATGGTGTCTGAATGGGGTAGCTATGTGAGTTACACAAGTTCACTGGCAAAGTATTGTCCTGTCAATTCCCATAAATAGACAAGTAGGTATGTGTACAGATCAAAGCGGCACACAGGTAGGTCAGTCAGTGGTGGCTAATCAGACCATATGTATATCTGTGACTTGAGGCAATTGCCCAGTGGTGATACAGACAGGGCCGCTGATAGGGGGGGGGGCCACCAGTCCTCTTGTAGGGGGCCCGAGCACACAGGGGGCTCACACAGGGAGGGGGATTAGTGATGGATGACAATTGTGTCTCTCTCCTCCTCCAGCAGCTGAAAGCTGGTCTCTCCCCCTCTCCCTGCTGCCAGCTTTTATCTGCTGAGAAAGAGACAGTCGTCCCTCTCTAATACCCCTCCAGCACTGGCTCTAATGTTAGCTGTGCTCCCGAGTTTATCTCTGTAACTTTGTTTCTCTCCCTCTGTGTCTCTGATCCTTGAGCCCAGTCTGTGTATTTTTTTCATCTCATCTTCATTTTTATTTATTAACTCTTTTAGATTTAGCAGGAATTCTGTGAGTTATGTTGTATTTGTGTCTGCTAATAATTTTATTGTATTTTTACCGAAATATAGTTTTAATATTTTCCTGGGGGGGGGGGGCTGTCAAGTAGTATGTATGGGGTCCCGCGATTTCTATCAGCAGCCCTGGATACAGATCCCCCCCAGTCACCAGGACTGGTGCACATCAGCCAGTAATGTTGTCCATTCAGGTCGGCTCAGCGGCCGTGTCTGCTGCAAGGTGCTGGCAAGTACCGTCCCTGGGGCTGTCAACCAAAGTTAAGCCACTGTATATGCTCACCACTTGTGTCCACAATAGACTAATGGCTGGATCACCAGATCAAAATAGAAGAAAGAAAGCCTAAAAAAAAACTAATGCAACCACCACATCTAAGAATTGGTAAGCTGTAATATAATAAATGTTTGCTTTTGGGCTTAAATCATCACTTTATGTATAAAACAGAATTTATAAACTGTACTCTGGTGCCAGGGGTATAGAACACTAAGAGTGGAAAATGAAGTCATTAGCGTTAATGAGACATATGCCAACTTTAGCATTGATGCATTAAATCCCAGCCCACCATCGCTCATGGAATGTGGCAGACGCGTGCCCACACCAACATCAGTTCTCTGATCCCACCGCCTCCAATACAACATCACTGAAAATGTGTGTAATGTCTTCCCCAATGGAGGGCCCAAAGGCATAGCTAGGCAGCTAACTATTCATCTGTGATGAGCGCTAAACTACTAAAAAAAAAAAAAACCCACATGTCTCCTGTATTGTATCTAGGATGTAGGATCTATGTTATGTCCTCTGTACACCCAAAAAAAAAAAAAATCATCAAATCGCGAGTAGTGTCTACTT
>BLSH010205239.1:4234-25978 GCA_018402905.1 Glandirana rugosa
TTAGTACATAGTTTATACGTTGAATTGTCGATAGATTGATGGGATCGTGGATGGATCCTCCCATCATGTACATTTATGGACTTAAACAGAACTTCAGTCGTGGGACAATAGGGGTCATGTTGTCCCGTGTCTGGATGTGGGTCATTCCGAGATGACGTAAAGTGTCACAACAATCAGATTGTACGAATGTCCAACACTATCGTCTCACTACTGAGTAACATCCCGACAATAAAGAAGCAACAAGTCAGTCGTCCGAATTCCACACAGGATTCGATTTATCCTCCAGGTCCTGATGTCAGTCCCGTCGACTATCCCCTCTGTAGGTCAAGACATCCCCCGGGACCACGAGGTCCTGGAAGTTACATACTGAGGCCCAACATTGAACTAGCACCTTCAGGCGTTCTACAAGCATAAATTACACATCTCATTTCTCAACACCCTATTACACTTTTGAAGGTCCTGGAGCACCAGGGCCCCCTACAGAACTGGATGTCTCCCCTATCAGCTGCCCTGACTGTAGTCCTGGACCTCCTATTTAGCTTAGGACACACCTTAAGCCTGCTGACTGAACAACGAAGAAATAACAGCCCTACAATGAGTCATCACTCTGCTATCACAACCTGTAAGCATGTTAGACTAACAACACTGTGAAATGCAGTAGAGCCTTACTGGGTGTAGGTCTGTGCCCTGTTGTACTGGGGATAACAGGGTGCTGACTTCAAGACAAATTCAGGTATTTACATGTACTACCCTCCTAGGTAGGTGCTAGGGTAGTTAGATAGCTGTTAAGTTGCATATTTGATACATGATTTGATTTTCCACAGTGTGTTCAGCTGCTGCCTGGCCTATAGCTTTCTCTGTATCCAGGAGACTTGAGAAGTTTCTGGATAGTAGGTGTGAAGCTATGCAGATGGCAGCATTCTATTTATGCAGCCCAGGCCTAACACAGAGAGACAGGCTCTGTAGGAGCCTGGGAGACTGTATTTATCCAGTGAGCAAACTGAGTTCTGAGTCTTGTCCCAGAGTGGAGGAGTCCAGCCTGAGAGGGGCATGCTGCCCTCTCAGGCACAAGCTGCCATGAGGATGCCTCAGGTGGCCGACCTGAGGGAGGAAAGCGGAGACCCAGGTGCTTAAGCTGTCTGCCATAGATTTGTCTGGTATCACTGGACGGCATAGCTTGGAAGATTTGAAGGTGGGATCCATCTGTCCTTGTTCCTTGTGAGCTCAGACAATACTGGACCCCTTGGGGGCATTGTGCTCTAGCTACCTCTCTGGTGCTCAGTATAGTCAGCTGTGGATCTGTTAAATGGGACACCGGCTGGTGATCTTGAAGAGCTGTCCAGATATTGTCCACTAAAGAGAAGGGACTTTGCTCTACTAGTTCTACTACTAATTAAGCAAGAAAGAAACATTAAGTCCTCAGTCCTCATAGTTCTAAATCCTGGAGTATCCCACCACTACCCTCATGCCTATCTAAGTTCTCCAAAAATAAAAACAACAAAACCAAAGTCCCCTGGACTGTTTTTTGGAGAAAGAGTGAATGAGCCTGTTGTGTGCTTGGCTGCAGGGCTGAAGTTGTGAAGACCTGGACAAAATTCCTGCTGCTCCTATGGAAGCAGAGCTACATACACTAAAAGCATTTGCAATGATTAGTAATTATTTAGTAAATACAATAATGTGTGTTTCTTATACTGTATCTTCCTGTAACTCATATTTAATTTGAAATTTATAAATATGCTTGAATTAGGCTAGGACTAGTCTCCTTTTACATCAATTCTGCTTACAACCTTCCTTCTCATGTCCATATTTATAGGAAGAGAGATAAGCAAAAAATGGAAATTCCATTTGCAATCCATCCCATTCCCCCTTCCGCTCCTCTAGGATCCATTTTATGAGGTTATAATGTTCTGGTATTTTATATAATTTTTTAATGAAAGCAAATATGGAACAGCAAAACCATTCTTTAGGTAAACTTTAGGTAAGAACTCAAAATTTGTTCTCACTGAAACGCGGTATAGTGTCCTTTTAAATCAATGCTGTGTCTGTTTCTTGTATTCCATCAGCATACATCATTAAACTTTCGAACTGTAAACTTTATCATGCAGGACAATGTTTTGTTTGTGTTGCTCAACAAGCCCTGCGGACGACCTCAGTTACCAGGTTGTAAGGTTGAATTAACTGATTCAATAAATCCCTACAGAATTAAATTATTTGATTCTCTGCGGCTTTTTGTAAATGCCATCTTCAAGCCTGCTTATTGCAGTTTATTGATTGCTAGCTGTTTTATTCCAGAAAATCATCATTTTAGTATGCAAGCTGTTGTATTAAAAAAAAAGAGTTCCAGTATAAATCAAACAAAATAAAAAAACTCTTTAGCCTCTAAAGGCAGAGATACAACTGTTCACAAAGCATTGCAGTGCTTATAATATATAGTGGTGTGCTAAGTTATAGTGGAAAAGTAGGGTAGAAGTGGTAAAGTAGGGTAGACGCACAGGAGTGCCTGATGTAATTCCCCAAATTGACCACTAGATGTCACCATACTTAGAGCTGGCAACCTTGTAGATAGTGTAGGCAGTGTAGGTGCCTAGGTAGCCGCCAGAGATCACCAGGGTAGTGAGTAGGGTGTATCATAGAGAGTGAGATAGTGCCAGACTGGTCTCTGCCAATGTAGGGCAACTTGTGTAAGACGTCTCTGTATATATAATTTGGCGAGAGTCAGCTTGTGGCAGGTTGGTCATGGGAAGAAGTGCAAGGACCAAGGATGTAATTTTTGAGGAAGTAACTGCTGGGAGCTTCCCCTTGGGAAGGAAATAGGGAAGGACATTTGCAGGACTAAAGGACTACATATATTCTTTGAATATGGGATGTGGAACCCTGGTAAACCTAAACATATAGGCTTCACCTTGACTTGGCTCTTTGCTCTACTGTTATCTGTTTACAACTGAAGGAATGTGCCATCATTATTGGGATGATCAAAAGCTTGTACGAAAATATGCATATTGGCTTTGTTCCAGTAAAAGAGTTGCTGTCATTGTGTGGACGCTTCCCTCTTTTAATTTCAAGATAGGATTATCCTCTGGGAATATACAGGTGCTGGTTAAAGCTGCTATTGAGGTCCATTGCCGTAAGGCCTAAGGAAGGTGCACCACCTGCTGCTGGTGCTGGTTAGGCCATTCTTGGGGGCTCTCAATAGTTGCCTCTGTCATGGCATCCAGGGAGGGATCTTGTGCCCATAGCATCTCAGGGAGTCTAAGGGACCATCCCATGCTGGGAAGGAGTGAGTTTAAGAGTACATGTGCTTCCCCATCCTGAGTTAATCCACGTGGAGGACATGCATCCCAGCATGCATTACCAACAGTGCTAACACTTTACAAACATGAGATTTTCACCTTATATGAACCTGTTGCTATTTACAGGTCCTTTTATATAACAGTGGTCCCGATAATCATACTGCTATGGACAGTTGTCACCTCATAGGTGATACATTGTTACAGTAATTTAGGATTTGATATTTTTCTGCTGGGTCATCACTGAATCCTAGGACATGCAAAATATAGGCTATATGCCTTTATTATCCACTGAGCACATCAGGTGGCAGATTGTTGTACCCGGCCAGCCCCGGGAACACGTGGCTGCTCTGACCAATCATCGATCCCATGTCAAATGTACACAATATGTAAACAGAAAAAGGAAAGAGAGAAACAAGCGCCACTACCTAAGTGTAGCATTTATTAAAACATATTGGTAAAATGAACAACAATAAACATGCACTCACATTTAAAAGTCATTAAAAAGCATATCAATAGGTCTCCAGCAGGTGGCAACATTTCAGGTGGTCAATGGTGAGAAAGCCCCTCCGTGTGGATGTAATGTAAGGCATTTAGAACCAGGATGTTGACCAGGGGAACAACAGGAAAAGCCAGCAGGAGCAGCAGACTGAGTGTGTATATCACACACCCCGAAATGCATAACCACACCCATCGTTATCACATATAACATCATCAGACATTTTGTGGGCCTGCCACACTGTCCTGCTGTCCACAGTGGTTCTTATCCCTGTGATAAGATCATTGACCACCTGGAAGGTTGCCACCTGCTGGAGACCTATAGATGAGCTTTTTAATGTCTTTTAAACGTGAGTGCATATGTATTGTTTTTTATTTTACCAATATGTTTTATTACCGTAAATGCTACACTTAGGTAGTGGCACTTTTCTCTCTTTCTTTTTTCTGTTTATACATGGTTTGCTGGTGGGAGCCTCCCCAGATCCTGGTTGGAAGAGAGAATGCTGATACTGCTATAATGTGAACTTTATTACAGTGACTTTTATGGACTTTTCTTAAAGTCCAAAAAGACTTCCTTCATTCGGTTATCACTCGTTGCCCATTTATTTTTGTCAGTTGCACCAGTGCCCCCTTTTTTTCCGCCTGGGTACATTTAGGGTGTTTATACCCTTCACAAATCTCTTTCTAGTTACAAATGTACACAATAAATGGCTTTCATTCATAGCCATTCATTGTGTACTATTGTGATCTTTGTATGCCAATATTAAGCCCTTGGTGAAAGGGGTTAGAGTAGTTGGCACTACATCCCAATTATTAGAGATGACCAAGAACAAAAGTAAGGATTTTATGGTGCAATTAACAAAGAATTCATTATAAAATCATTATTTATTATTTATTTCATCATTATTTATTTTATATCCATAAAATCACAGTATTGAGCAAATAGACACATTTTACATGTTCCATGCTAAAAATGATGCATCCATCTTGACATGTTTCGCCGATTTTGTAACAGCTTCTTCAGGAGTACATGCATCAATCTGAATTAAATAATAAATATTCCATAAGAAAAAAATAAGTAACAAATACAAAAATATTATAATATATCACATATTTATTACTTCAAAGAATCAAATAATCAAAAAATCACAAACAAATTTTATATACAAAAACATACATAATAATACAATCTCTGTGTGTTAAATATCCAGTAAAATATTGGCTGTTCCACATTTATCCATATTTATTAATTTATAATACATATCTGTTCATTTTCAGCAAGATATCTACATTTGCAATAACTGAAATACATGGAGTTTAGGCACCTGATAGATAGCTATAGGGAAGATAAAGGTCCAGTCTACGTGGAAAATAAATATTTAAAATGAACCTGTGCTTATAGCTATGTTATTGTTATTCAATTAAAAAGATGAATTCATTAACCACTTCTGGACCGCCCACCATCATTATACTGTGCATTGTATTGTACTTTGCCTTTGAATACTGTTCTTATGGTAGCAGATAGCTACCATAACCCTGGTATCATTTTAAACAAGGGGCGGTCAACTTTCAGATAAAAGTGGTCTCTGTGGCAAATTTGCCATGAGATCACTTTTATCGGGGGTGGGAGAGGTGCCCCCCCGCCACTTTTCCATCGTCTCCTCTGCTTACCGGACCCGCCGGTAACGGCGGAGATGATCGGATCCTCTCCCCTCAGAGTATGTATGCCGAGTGAGCGAAAGATGCCACCCACTCGACTCCATAGCATTGAAGGGCGGAAGTGACGTCACTTCCGCCCATAGCTCTTAGAGGATAATTTTTTTTTTTTCAAATAACATTCAAATACATTTTTTTATTGCATTTTAGTGTAAATATGAGATCTGAGGTCTTTTTGACCCCAGATCTCATATTTAAGAGGTCCTGGCATGCTTTGTTTCTATTACAAGGAACGTTTACATTCCTTATAATAGGAATAAAAGTGACCCAATTTTTTTTTAAATGAATGGTGTAAAAATAAAATAAATGTAAAAGTGTAAAAGTCAAATAAATAATAAAAAAAAAAGCAAAGCACCCCGTCCCAATGAGCTTTACTGTTATTATTTTTTAGTTAAAAAAGTGGATTTTTTCAAAAAAAATTGCGCCTGTAAGACCGCTGCGCAAATAAGGTGTGACATAAACTATTGCAACGACTGCCATTTTATTCTCTAGGGTATGAGAAAAAAAATATTATGTTTGAGGGTTCTAAGTAATTTTATAGCAAAAAAAATCTGATTTAATCAATAATTTTATGGATATAAAATAAATAATGGTATTATAATTAATTGCACCTTAAAAAATCCCTACTTTTGTTCTTTTTTGGTCTTCTCTATTGTGATCTTTGTGTTTGGCTACTATGATCAAATGGTACAGACAGGGCCAATCATATTGCACAAGTACCATGTGATAGCTGTGGCCAATCACAGCTATTACAATTGTACATAATGGCACATGAATGGATGCCATTCATAAAAATGATTGCTTATAACAGTGATTATCATGCCATCATAGTGTCATAAAAAATCCTGACCACCTCCTCCCCAGAATAGTACAGTGTCACTCTGGTAACACTGCACTGGTAACAGCATGTAAAACAAATTGTGACTTCAAAAAACTCACCATGCCTCTTACTAAATACATTGGACATTGGACTGTCTACTTTCCAAAAAGGGGTTTTGGTATTGTCCTGGCATTTTAGATCCTCTAGAAATGAGATAGGCCGTCAGTGCATCAGGACTGATCAATTTTCAGATTTATATATCCCATAGTCTGTAGACTCTATAACTTTCGCACAGACTAAATAATATGCACAGATTTGGGTTATTTTAATGAAACAAATGTAGCTGAAAATAAAACATTGTGCCCTAAATTTATGAAGATAGATTATTTATTTGCAAATTTTTTTAAAAGAAACAAAGAAAAATCTGTTTCTTTCAAAATTGTTGGTATTTTTACATTTATATAGCAAAAAAAAAAAAAGAAAAGGTCAGTGGTGATTAAATACCACCAAATGAAAGCACTATTTGTCTAAAAAAAAAAAGATAAAAAATGTCATATGGGTACAGTGTTGCATGACTGAGTAATTGACATTTAAAGTGCGACAGCGCTGAAATCTGAAAATTGGCCTGGGCAGGAAGGGGGTGAAAGTGTCCGGTCTTTAAGTGGTTAAATTAAGAAAAATGATATTCCATTCATATAACAAAACATCTAAAACAACAACATAGTGTTTGGGTTTTAATTCCAGGAAGGTTAAGTGTCCATGGCCCTACCCTGTGTCATGCACTGTGGAACGTGGCTTGCTGTGCCTTGCAGTAATTGAAAAGTGCATTTTCCCGCATGTTGGCACAATACAACAATGTGAATTGGTCCTTAATGTATTTTTTCAATTAGTACATAACTGACTTCAAATGTAATTCTTTATTATCTTCCTGGGGCTTAATTATATACAGCAGATCTAAACAGCCCTACCATTAGAAACCCTGGAGAAGTTTCTTTTATATTAAAACCAATTCAATCATGCTTTTGACTGTATATCCTCCTCCTGTACATTCCCTGCAGTTCCTTGGTGTTTGAGAACTAATACCTCAGCTGGGGATCCTACTTTCTCATTTTACTGCCTGCTGCGTCGCTGGAGCTCCCCAGAAGTCTGCATTAACCTCCGGGATGGTTCTGCCAATGAAATGGCTTGACTGTGTGTGAATGACAGGTACACTTTATAACCCAGTATTGCATAGAGCCCCGGCTGAAAGGAAGATCCAGCCTACCTTTGCATAATGAACAGCCTGGAATACATCTACAATGAAATGTCAGCACTGAAATGTTACTTCTTACTGATCAGCATGCGTCTTGTGTCTCTGACAGTCTGTCAATGCCTGTCATAGAGAGAAGAACAAAACATGGGGACTCAGGGGAGAAGAGAGGTCCATTCAGTTATTACAGAGAACTGCAGAGCAAAATCACAGTCACAGCAGTGAGGTGACACTCTAAAGCCAGCAAAGAGCTGTCACTGCTACAAATGGAAATAGTCCATGATAACCAGATGCTCACCGAATTTACTAACAATATCTAGAAAAATAACTTCAACAGAAACTATATTATTCTTTAATTATTATTTTTTATACAAATACAGTATATGTGGACATGGCCCGCTTAAAGTAGTTGTAAAGGCTCAAGATTTTTTACTTCATGCATTCTTTGCATGAAGGTAAAAAGCCTTCTGTATGCAGCAGCCCCTCCCTAATACTTACCTGAACCTCATTTCGATCCAGCAATGTGCACAAGAGCCTTGGCTCTCCTGGATCTCTCCCTCCTCCTTGGCTGAGACAACAGCAGTAGCTATTGGCTCCTGCTACTGTCAATCACAGCCAGTGAGCCAATGAGGGGAGAGCGAGGGGAGAGGTGAAGCCATGCTCCGTGTGCGAATGGACGCACGGAGCAATGGCTTGGGAGCAGTGGTGGCTGGTAACGTTTTAGGATGGGGGGCCCAGGCCCCGCCCTTCCTTTTTGATCCCTCCTACTTCTCACAAGCCCCACCCCTTATAGAACCCACCCACTCTGTCCCCTGTATTCCACATATTGTGTCAGGAGTATACAGCTCATCATTACAGGTGGGGTATATATCAGCCAGTTACACAGTATGGAGCCAGTATTGCAGCCACGGCCAGTACACAGGTATTGCAGCCAGCCCAGTACACAGGTATTACAGCCAGTACACAGGTATTGCAGCCACAGCCAGTACACAGGTATTGCAGCCCAGTGCACAGGTATTGCAGGCAGCCAGTACCCAGGTATTGCAGCCAGCCAGTACACAGGTATTGCAGCCAGCCAGTACAAAGGTATTACAGCCCAGTGCACAGGTATTACAGCCAAGCCAGTACACATGTATTGCAGCCAGCCAGTACACAGGTATTGCAGCCAGCCAGTACACAGGTATTACAGCCCAGTCAGTACACAGGCATTACAGCCCAGCCAGTACACAGGAATTACACAGCCCAGCCAGTGCAAAGGTATTACAGGGGCAGTACACAGGTATTGCACAGCCAGTACACAGGTATTACACAGCACAGAACACAGGTATTATACAGCCCAGTACACAGGTATTACACAGCCAGTACACAGGAATACACAGCCCAGTACACAGGTATTACGCAGCCAGTACACAGGTATTACACAGCTCAGTACACAGGTATTACACAGCCAATACACAGGTATTACACAGCCAGCACACAGGTATTACACAGCCAGCACACAAGTATTACACAACCCAGTACACAGTTATTACACAGCCAGTACACAGGTATTACACAGCCAGTACACAGGTATTACACAGCCCAGTGCACAGGTATTACACAGCCAGTACACAGGTATTACACAGCCCGGTACACAGGTATTACACAGCCAATACACAGGTATCACACAGCTAGCACACAGGTATTACACAGCCCAGTACACAGGTATTACAGAGCCAGTACACAGGTATATTACACAGCCAGCACACAGGTATTACACAGCCAGTACACAGGTATATTACACAGCCAGCACACAGGTATTACACAGCCCAGTACACAGGTATTACACAGCCAGTACACAGGTATTACACAGCCCAGTACACAGGCATTACACAGCCAGTACACAGGTATCACACAGCTCAGTACACAGGTATTACACAGCCAATACACAGGTATTACACAGCCAGCACACAGGTATTACACAGCCAGCACAAAGGTATTACACAGCCAGCACACAGGTATTAGACAGCCCAGTACACAGTTATTACACAGCCAGTACACAGGTATTACACAGCCAGTACACAGGTATTACACAGCCCAGTACACAGGTATTACACAGCCAGTACACAGGTATTACACAGCCCAGTACACAGGTATTACACAGCCAATACACAGGTATCACACAGCCCAGCACACAGATATTACACAGCCTAGTACACAGGTATTACACAGCCAGTACACAGATATATTACACAGCCAGCACACAGGTATTACACAGCCAGTACACAGGTATATTACATGGCCAGCACACAGGTATTACACAGCCCAGTACACAGGTATTACACAGCCAGTACACAGGTATTACACAGCCCAGTACACAGGTATTACACAGCCCAGTACACATGTATTACACAGCCAGAACACAGGTATTACACAGCCAGCACACAAGTATTACACAACCCAGTACACAGTTATTACACAGCCAGTACACAGGTATTACACAGCCAGTACACAGGTATTACACAGCCCAGTACACAGGTATTACACAGCCCAGTACACATGTATTACACAGCCAGAACACAGGTATTACACAGCCCAGTACACATGTATTACACAGCCAGTACAGAGGAATATTACACAGCCCAGTACACATGTATTACACAGCCAGTACACAGGTATTATACAGCCCAGTACACAGGTATATTACACAGCCAGTACACTGATATTACACAGCCCAGTACACAGGTATTACACAGCCAGTACACAGGTATTAGACAACCCAGTACACAGGTATTACACAGCCCAGTACACAGGCATTGCACAGCCAGTACACAGGTATTACACAGCCAGTACACAGGCATTACACAGCCAGTACACAGGCATTACACAGCCAGTACACAGGTATTACACAGCCAGTACACAGGTATTACAAAGCCCAGCACACAGCCCAGCCAGTACACAGCACAGCAGTTAATACTTACCTCAGGGGACTCGTTAGGCCACTCTCTCTCTCCCTCGGTCGGTGGGAATCACAGGTGTGCGTGCAGTCCAAGCACCAACACGTCTGCCAGTCCTGCCCTCGCTCCTCCAGACAGTGACTGAGGCCAGAGCCAATCAGTGTATAGATGTGCGCTTCGCTGGCGCACATCTATACACTCTAATGGCTGACCAATGGACTTGGGGAATTGCTTTTTTTTTAGAAATCAGTGGAGGAGCTGCTGCTGCTCGGCACGGAGCCTCCTCGGCTGTCCCCTTAGCATGCTGCTTTCGATGGGGGCACTAGGCAGGAGGAAGGGCCTGGAGCATTTGCGGGGGGACTTGAGAAGAGGATATAGTATTATATGTTTGTTATTTTAAAAAATCAAAGACTAAATCTTTAATTTCACTTTAATGGTAATAATCTTATGTTGAATATCATATCCAAACCAAGAAACAAAACGTTTATATACAGTATCTCACAAAAGTGAGTACACCCCTCACATCTTCGTAAATATTTTATTATTAAAATCCAGCAATTAAATCTAAAGGAGAAAAAGAACTGCCAGTATCAGCGCTTTGGATGTAAAAACCTAACAATGATGGTTAGCACATGAACCCATATAACATAAATAAAATTTATGCATAAAAATCGATAGAGAATAAAATAAAAAGTAGCTGCTGCTTAAAAATCACACAAGTCATAACACACTGGTATTACACAGCCCGGTACACAGGTATTACACAGCCAGTACACAGGTATTACACAACCCAGTACACAGGTATTACACAGCCCAGTACACAGGCATTACACAGCCAGTACACAAGTATTACACAGCCAGTACACAGCCCTGTACTCAGCCCAGTACACAGGCATTACACAGCCAGTACACTGGTATTACACAGCCCAGCACACAGCCCAGCCAGTACACAGCACAGCAGTTAATACTTACCTCAGGGGACTCGTTAGGCAATGATGGTTAACACATGAACCCATATAAGATAAATAAAATTTATGCATAAAAATCGATAGAGAATAAAATAAAAAGTAGCTGCTGCTTAAAAATCACACAAGTCATAACACACTGCACCTCGATAATCAATGAAAACACATAGAAAAGCAAGATGCAAGCAGCGCTAAATAGTTTGGTGATAAGTGCATCCACTCAGGGTTAACAGTGCTCCAATTCTGGCCGCCACCACACCGCGTGAAGAAATCTTGGGAGGGACGACCCCCCTATATGGGAAAACTCACCAGCTAATAATCAGCATTCATATCCCAATGGTATCACAGTTCACCTCTCCTCCTCTTTCCACTGCTCAAATCTCTGGTGTGTGTGTGATCAAGGTCTAATTGATCGGGGCGAACCTGATCCTCAAGGCACCCCAGTATTTTCTGTAGTCCTAACATTAAATTTTGAGAGCCTCCTCAGTGGAAGCACATGTATTATAATTGATAGGCAGAGGGCAGGTGAGCCTGGTGGTAGCCTGCCCCTCCTTAACCTCTCCAGATCCGCGATATTGCCATAGTACGGCTCCAGCGCGGATCTGGAATGCCGGGACGACGTCCATGGACGTCGTCCCCTGTGCACGCCCCTCGCGCGCCCCCTAGTGGCAGCAGCGGCGCGCGCACGCGCGTGCCGCACGCTGCGCGAGCGTGCCCGTGGCTCGGGCGGACTCGATGTCCGCCCGGACCCGCCGATCTCCTTCAGGAGCCTCAGAACGGGGAACCGCCGTTGTAAACACGGCGGTTCCCCGTTCTGTGACAGGGGACATAACAGAGCTACTGATCCCTGTCACTGGGATCAGTTAGATCTGTTATGTCCCGGCCAGCCCCACCCCCCCACAGTTAGAACACACCCAGGGAACATATTTAACCCCTTCACTGCCCCCTGCAGGTTAACCCCTTCACTGCCAATGACATTTACACAGTAATCAGTGGACATTTAAATTTCTGATCGCTGTATAAATGTCATTGGTCCCAAAAATGTGTAAAAAATGTCCGTCATTTCTGCGGCAATATCGCAGTCCCGCTTAAAATCGCAGATCACCGCCATTACTAGTAAAAAAAAAAATAATAATAAAAACGCCATAAATCAATTCCCAGTTTGTAGATGCGATAACTTTTGCGCAAACCAATCAATATACGCCGATTGCAATTTTTTTTTTACCAAAAATATGTAGAAGAATATATGTCGGCCAAAACTGATGAATAATTTTTTTTTTAATGGATTTGTACTTTAGCAAAAAGTTAAAAATATTGTTCTTTTTTGCAAAATTGTCGCTCATTTTTTGTTTATAGCGGCGATCAGAAATGACGCAGAGGTGATCAAATACCACCAAAAGAAAGCTCTATTTGTGGGAAAAAAGGACGCAAATTTTATTTGGGTACAACGTCGCACGACCGCGCAATTGTCATTCAAAATGCGACAGCGCTGAAAGCCAAAAATTGGTCTGGGCAGGAGAGGGGTTTAAGTGCCCGGTAAGGAAGGGGTTAAAGGCACAGCGGTGCACTGGACACCCAGCATATAGCACCATGGCTGCAAAGATGTCCACTATGTCCCCTCACCAATATTTCAACATTAAAAACAAATGAATAATGCCCCCATCTATAACTGGCCTTTGCAGAAAGGAGCAAATGGAAGGTCAATGCATGCAAAACAAAACCAAAGAAATTCCCGGCTCAACTTACCAACCAGCCTGCTAACTGACTGAATTGTTCTGTCTAACGGTTTGCGTTAAAAACAGGGGTTTATTTTACACACATTTGCAAATACATGCATAAGCTACAGATCTCCATCAGGCACGCCAGTATTTCCTGTAGGCCTAACTCTAAATTTTGAGAGCCTCCAAAAGTGGAAGCACATGCATTATAAAAGATAGGCAGTGGGCAGGTGAACCTGTTTTGCATGTGTTGCCCTTTCATGCCAGTTACAGGTGAGGGCAGTGGCCATTTGTTTGTTCTGTATACTGTGTCTCTCATGCTCTCACCATTGAAATGAATTGCAGAGATATCTTTACAGTGGTTTCTTTTGGGTTAATTGTAAAATGGCTTTTGCAGAGGCTCGGTATGAACATTTTCATGCATTTCTACAGGATTAGTTTATCAAAGTTTGTTTGATTACAGTATTGCACGCTTGATGTGGATTAACTGAGCCTGGTCCTTCATAACTGTGATTTACCAGCATGAGTGAACTGCCTGATGATGGTGTGGGAACAAGTTAAACACAGAGAGTGTTGCTGGCTGCTACAGCTTTTCAGACAGAAGAAAATTCCTTTTTAGAATTAAATAGAATGTTTCTAGAATTGTAGAATGTATGTCATATGCCAAAGCCAGAATTTGGTGGGATCTGATTAGCTTAAAACGTATGTGGCCAATAGGATGATGCCACGTGGCTATGCATCCAAAAAAATCCTATTATCTTTTCTGCTAAATTTGTTGAGGAATGGAGTAATAGAAGTATTTTGCCTGACTGTTCCTTTAAATTGCTGAATTTAATTATATCACAAGAGCAATATTAACTGTCAAAATAACAGCAAAAGCTTGAGTCCCTAGGATACAGTCGGAGCCCTTTCATGACCTAGCTGAGTATAAAATGAATGACAGCTTACAAGAATTAAAACAAAAACAGGAACCTGAGATTATGGAGGTTAAAAGGGTTATGTTCCAGCAGGATCCAAGGGATTGTCAATGCCATGAGGTTTATGAATGGAAACGTAGAGGCTTTTATCACAAATGGAAACCTATGTCTATTTTAAAGACCAACAAAAAAGTTTCCGTTAAGGATTCCTCAGGATCTGCAGATACCTTGGAATGGTTGGATGCAAAGGAGGTAGATTTTTCAATGGTAGAGTCATCAACCAATAGTAGCGAGGCCATAAATTAAACATAGCTTCAAAAAATTATAAAAAAAATGTTGCTATTGTGTACTCAAATGAGTCTGAAGGCAGGAGTAAGAAACACGGGTCAAGGATCCAGGTATCCACAACCCAGCAGGAACTTGAAGAAATAGTCTCTGTGGCAAATCTGTCTTTTTTTTTAAATTAATGGCATTGTGGTGAGATTGTGGTGCTAAGCAAAGGTCTTTGTATAGCACCTACTTGTGATTTTAATTCATTTCAGACTACTGTTGATGTAAATAAGTCTGTTAGGAATATATCATTAAAGCTGCATTCTTTAATCCATGTGTCTGAGCAGTATAATATGAATCCATCTTTTTTCAGGTTTAGTGACTAACTTGTAACAAAAAGGTCTCATAAACCCCACATTAAAGAGTAAAGAGTAATGAACAATGTACCAGCCTTATTTTTCCAACTTTGCAGGTCTGTAAAAAAAACATTATTATTAAATATTGTATTGTAGGGCCAGGCAGAGAGCTGACACATTTCTTATAACCCCCACATTAAAACTAAGCTCAGTGCAAGACATGGAGTGCAATGGTCTAGGTCTCCAGCAGTCTGATATGCCCCTTGCATAGTGCTTAACAACACATTAAATGTGCAGTCGTGTTCCCTGGAGGACTATGCAGGAGGAGATCTGGACCCATGGAGATCTAGACAGATAGTTGTCAACCAACAAGCCATTGCCCACTGCTGGGCTGTGGCCCCCTTCCTTCTGTGTCTCCAACTAGCTGCAGATCCCCTAACCTCTCCCAGTGTCTCCCAGCTCCCATAGTGCCACCCAGACTAACACAGTGGCCTGCAGTGTCCCTCGCCTTCTCAGAGTGCTCCAAGGCCCTCTAAGAGCTCTCAGTCCCCACAATGCTTGCCAACAGCCCACAGTGCTCTCCAGCCACTCACAATGCCCATACCTTGCTTCAAAGCCTCCAACCCCCCCCCCCCCCACCACCACCATAGTTCTCTACAGCCTCCTGCAGTGCCCCTAGATTGCTGCAAGGCTACAGCTACCACAGTGCCCCTAGAGCATGCAGCCTCCACACAGTGCTCTCCAGCCCCTTGCAATGCCCTCTATCTTGCTGCAAAGCCCCCAACCCTCTCCCCACAGTCCTATACAGTCTCCTGCAGTGCCCCTTAGATTGCTGTGCTGCACCTCTACTTAGGTAGTGTGCTAGAGGTAGGATTTTTGGTCAGGTCAGGTACATTTGGGCAGGCCTAGCTGGCAGCTAGGCCTGTTTGTTTTGCTTGGTTGGGCTGGGAGTGGCTCAGTAAAGCAGCTGGTGACTCACAAGCAGTGTCCTTTCTCAATTACCTCCCTCTTTCTTCCAGAAGGTGCTGGAAAAAGAGGACGGAAAGAGAAGTGGAGCTGTCTGGGGTAATCACAGGAGTGCTGACCAATCCCCAATGTGGATTGGCAGGGGGCAGGCCTCCTTAAATACCTAGGGTCAGCCCAGCTGCGGGGGGGGGGGGTTGCCAGGTGGAAGAACTGAAAGATGGAGTACTAGCTGTTGTGGCCTTTGAGGGAGCTCCCCTGTCTGGGGGGGTGAACTTGGGCCTGAAGCTCGGGAGTGTAAGAAATCCTTTTTACAACCCACAGAGGTGTCCTGACCAGGAGCAGAGAGGACAGTGGAGTGCACTGCCGGGCAAGTCTTTCAGGAGAGGTCACCAGGTGTCGGTGATTGACACACAGCCAGGGGAGCTGGAGAGGCACACTGGAGCAGATTGGGGTGAGAGGCAATCTAGAATGGGTGTAGAGCCAGTAAGAACTGTGGTGTCATGGACAATGGAGTTTGGGCAGCTGCAGCCAGGAGGGCTGGCAGGGCCTGAAGAGGACTGACTGGGAGCAGTAGTCCACCGAGGGCAGCTAGCACTTAAACTCTTGAAATATTTGCTACACAAAACGGTCCCTGCCTGCAAAAGGCATTCTACAAGGCCTGGCCGGGGCCAGAGGCAATCCCGACCACTGGCTAGCTGTGCCAGAGGGAAGTTTGGAGGAAGTGTGTGAGGTTCTTCAAGCAAGTTTGTGCAGGAGGAGAATATAGTTGAATGTACAGGGAGTGTATATAGTTTGTCACATTCTTTTAAGTTGAATTCTTCTGGGCATCTCATAAACCCCAAACCCCATCCAAGTTAGATCCCTTAATAAAAACAACAAAGTACCCGGACTGATTTATGACTCTGGATGTCTGTGAATAGTGTGACTGGCTGGGCAGGGTGACAGGGGAACTACAACACTCATCAACCCCTACCACTACAGCTGCAAGGCTACAGCTACCACAGTGCCCTTAAAGCCAGCCTCCAGCCTCTACACAGTGCTCCCCAGCTCATCGCAATGCCCCCTAGCTTGCTGAAAAGCCTCTAGTCCTGCTGCTACAAATGCCATGGGGGCTAGGCACATCCCTGAGGATCCTCTAAAACCTTTATCTCCCTTTATCTCCCTTTATCTCAGTGACAATCATCCCCATGCAGAACTTTCCAGAATTTCAATATATATTTTGTATTCCCATTTTATTGTGAGAGCATTAACTTTTCTTTTATACTGTTGGGGCACAGAGGGTCTTGGGAGAATATGCCAGGTTCTGGTCTCAATTAGTTTGAGAACCACCGATGTAGACCACTGTGCTCACTGTGCGGGTAGTGGTTTGGAACTCCAGCATGCTTCTGGCTAAGGGCAGCAGCAAAAGTACTCAGTAGTTAAAAAATCCTACTTTTAGCCAGCCTAAATGCATTAGACCACTGGTTCTCATCTCCGGTCCTACGGGACCCCCCAACAGTCCAGGTTTGCAGGATAACTGAAATACATCGCAGGTGATATCATTTGCTGCTCAGTGATTGCAGTGTTCTAGTCTGCATCTCCCCAAGGTAATACTTAAAATATGGCCTGTTGGTGGGTCCCGAGGACCGGAGTTGAGAACCACTGCATTAGACTAATAAAAGAAAAGAGTTTGGTTTCATTTGAGCTTTAAGCTAATCTCCAGTTGACTTTAAAAATGACCATGTAGTGGGACCCCCTTCCCACAATGCAAAGGGTCCTAATGCTTGCTGAGTCTAGTGGAATTGAAATAAGCACAACTACTTACCGTATTCCTTGTTTTGTCTAGCAGCTAGAGCTTCTTTCTGCTCTTTGATTTGACATCTACACAAACAATGCGACTAGAGGAGCAGCAAGGAAAGGCCCCATTGTGGGACCACTCCTAGCAGAGAGAAAGCTTGCAGGAATGAGGAATAAGGTACATATCACTGATTATTCCTATCCCCCAAGACACATTTAACCCTTGCAGTGTGTGTGTGTGTGAGTGGGGGGGGGGGGGTGGGTTGGGAGGTGCACTGGATGGTTAATTTTAACATCTGCTTGGAGATGGGGTTTAAACCACCATGCTGAAGTATCATTACAACATTGTTTGTAAAACCATTGTGCATGATGGTCACGTTTTACACAAAATTACTGTGCATTGCACTGGCAGTGATTTACATACTGTATGTATATGAATGTATATACCGTATGGTTATATCATATGCAAAAAATGACATATTTATTTATTAAAACCAGGCTTTGGGGGGATGTAATTTTAGGGAAAAACAATAAATCTGCAAATTTACATATTCTATATATTGCAGAATTTTATTTTAGATTTCACATCACCTTTAACACAAATAAAAAAGAAAATCCTGTTTTATGTGATTATGTTATTGATGTGTCCCGTGCGCACTAAAAACTCAACATGCATAACTGAATTCATAAAAAGATTGCAATTATATTAGCTAATTTATTATTGATATATTTTCAATGCCTACAAGTTGTGGTCAAAGATCAGTTAATAAACCGTAGTCCCGAAGGCATTTCATCTCCCGCCTTGTTTGTTTCTGATGGAGTTTCAAGTGGTTATTAAATGGACCACTATAAATAGCACTCCCATTATCAACCCATTCTTGATAGTGACTTGTTCCAAGAATTTCTTGATATGACATTTTCAGCATCAAAAATTGAATTCTGAGGGTACCCATTATAGTTTGTTTTAAGCAGGGCTCACTAGCCAATGGGATTTCAGAGAAAAGTGTGATTTGAAATCTTTAGAAGTTAATTTGCCCAACTTGAAGCACCTACTAATACTTCAGTTGCTTTTCAATTTCTCTATCTTCTTATCTGTTGGCAATAGATTTACAGCCCTGTGGATGATTGACCCGTTCATTCTGGGTTTAAATTGCTTCCACAATTTTGCTTTTTAGTGGTTAAATTGGCTTTTTTAAACATTTATATATTGGAATGTAACACATGGATGTGTGGACAACCTTGTACCAAAATAACTAAAGACAAGTTAGCGTATTGTTAACGTTGAACTTTTTATTTAACCACTTGCCTACTGGGCACATTTCCCCCCTTCCTACCCAGGCCATTTTTCAGCATTCAGCGCTGTTGCACTTTGAATGACAATTGCGCGGTCATGCAACACTAGACCCAAATGAAATTTTTATCATTTTTTTTAACACAAATAGAGTTTTATTTACGTGGTATTTAATCACCACTGGGCTTTTTATTTTTTGCTAAATAAACAAATAAAGACCGAAAAGTTTGAAAAAAAAAAACACTTTTCATAGTTTGTTATAAAATTTTGCAAACAGGTGCTGATGAGGCTGCACTTTTAGGCGGCACTAATGGGCACTGATTGGTGGCACTGATGGGTACTGATAGGCGGCACTGATGGACGCTGATAGGTGGTACTGATTGACACTGATAGGCGGCACTGATGGGTACTGATAGGTGGCACTGATGGGTACTGATAGGTGGCACTGATAAGCAGCACTGATGGACACTGATAGGTGGTACTGACTGACACTGATAGGCGGCACTGATAGGTGGCACTGATGGCTACTGATTGGGGGCACTGATGTGCACTGGTAGGCAGCACTGATAAGGAGACACTGGTGGGCACTGATTGGCAGCACTGGTGGGCACAGGTTGGCAGCACTGGTGAGCACAGTTTGGCAGTTGGGGTGGGCACTGTTGGGACTGCACTGATAATCAGTGTACATGGCCCTTTTAGAGAAGCCGGTTATTGGCTCGCTTGTCCTCTCCTCATGCTGTCAGCATAAGGAAAAGAGTGCTGATAACCGGGTTCTGTTTACATCCGTGATCATCAGTGATTGGACACAGCTGATCACATGGTAAAGACCCGCTGATTGACTCTTAACCTCAATCTGTGACCATTAGTGTCCTCCCCACACTGCGATCACAGAGCATGCCACCTGCTCCCCGCATCGGGAGACTGGCGGGCGCGATCATGGGAAGCCGTCATATGACAGCCTCTCAGAACTAGCCAGCAGTGCTGTAGCCATCATTCGGCTATAGCGTGGTCGGCAAGTGGTTAACCCCTTAACGACCACCCTGAAGCAGATTTACTGCTACATGGGAGCCATTCTGTGCGGAATCACTTATATATACACAATTCTGCACTTCTGCCTACGGGGAACGTGCTGCTGGTGCACCGCTTCGGCTGTGATTAGTCACAGCAGAAGCTGATCAGTGGGTGATGGCCAATGGATGTCCATTGGCATAGTCTGGAAGACACACAGGATGGAGCTCTGCTTATATAAACAAGGCAGAGCTCCTTTCTGACAGAGGGGGAAGTGATGGGTTTTTGAAAACCCATCACATCCATTAGTAAAAGTACCTCACACAGTACACAAAAGCACTGGCTAGGCACACATTTAATCCTTTGACCGCCCTAGATGTTTAACCCCTTCCCAGTCAGTGTCATTATTACAGTGACAGTGCATATTTTGAGCACTGATCACTGTATTAGTGTCACTGGTACCCACAAAGTGTCAAAAGTGTCAGTTAGTGCCAATTGTCCACCGCAATATCGCAGTCCTGCTATAAGTCACTGATAGCTGCCATTACTAGTATAAAAAATAAAAATCCCTGCAAAATTGGAAACGTGAAAAAACCACCAACATATCTGAGTTGAAGACTCTAGTTCAAAGGCACCACATTTTTGAGCTCCGTATAGCTTTAATCTCCCTATCAAGTTCATCCTTTGATAAACAGTGGAACTCTTGGATCACACAGAGAAGTGGATCTCAGCCCTAGGTTATATGTCTGCAATATTGAGATATTCTACTGTGTGAGAAATAACTTGCATTACCATACTACTTTAGATGTGTGCTTCTGTTCTGTCTTCAATATGTTGTATGTTTAAATTGAACCACAATAAAAATGTATTGAAAAAATAAATAAATAAAAGTTCCAGTTTATTTCCCATAGTTTGTAGACGTTATAACTTTTCTGCAAACCAATCAGTATATGCTTACTGGGATTTTTTTTACCAAAAATATGTAGCAGAATACATATTGGCCTAAAGTTATGAAGAAATGTGAATTTTATTTTATTTTTTTATTGGATTTGTTTTATAGCAGAAAGTAAGAAAAATTGTTGGTCTTTTTTGTTTGTACTGCAAAACATAAAAATGCAGAGGTGATCAAATACCACCAAAAGAAAGCTCTTTTTATGGGGAAAAAATGACATACATTTTATTTGTGTACAGCATTGCATGACCACGCAATGGTCAGTTAAAGTAACGCAGTGCCATATCGCAAAAAATGACCTGGTCATGAAGGGGGGTAAATTTTCCGGAGGTCAAGTGGGTAAATCAGCTAAATACATTCCAGGAGCAGTAAAATAGCCTAATAGTTTGTTTTCTTTAGAAAGCCTGTCATCTGCCACAGTGCTGCAGAGAAAGATCCTTAATCTCCGTGTTGAAGCAGTAGTCTCTCTCCAGAGGCCTGGCACAGCCCCCCACTGAGTCAGAGCTAGAACCCTTCAATTGGTAGGGAGCTTGAACTTTGCTATTTAGAGTGCTCCAGGCAGTGGCGGCTCGTCCATAGGGGCTCCTGGCACAGCTCCCCCCCCCCCCCCACCAGTTTGCAGGGGAAAAATAATTAGATAAATAAACAATATAATTATTTTTCCAGAGTTTCTAACTTTGTATATATCTGTATATTTTGATATCTCTCTCTCTCTCTCTCTCTCTCTCTCTCTCTCTCTCTCTCTCTCTCTCTCTCTCTCTCTGTGTGTCTCTCTCTCTGCTGTTGCTAGGTAGAATAGAAAAAAAGTCTATTTTTTTTCATCCTGGCACGTGGACGGATGGACAGTGTACAGCATAGAGGTTGGAGAGCTGTACCATACATCGGGGATGGGAGCCTACCGAGCATATTGTCACTGCAAGCAGCAGTTCACCTTTACCACCATTCCAGGGGGAGGAGAACTACCGACTTATCATTGCCACCGACAGGGTAAGAGCAATATAGAACGGTGCAGGGTTCAC
>BLSH010205239.1:32566-49854 GCA_018402905.1 Glandirana rugosa
CCCGAGAGACCCCTGGGACTACATTCCTTCCCCGAGAAACCCCTGGGAATATATATATATATATATATACATATATATATATATATATATATATATTGTTGCATATCTGAGTGCAGATCCCCCTTACATCAGGGTCCCCAGAGAGCCCCTTCCTTACATCAGGGTCCCCAAAGAGCCCCTTCCTTACATCAGGGTACCCAAAGAGCCCCTTCCTTACATCAGGGTCCCCAAAGAGCCCCTTCCTTACATCAGGGTCCCCAAAGAGCCCCTTCCTTACATCAGGGTCCCCAGAGAGCCCCTTCCTTACATCAGGGTCCCTAGAGAGCCCCTTCCTTACATCAGGGTCCCCAGAGAGCCCCTTCCTTACATCAGGGTCCCCAGAGAGCCCCATCTTTACATCAGGGTCCACAGAGAGCCTCTTCCTTACATCAGGGTCCCCAGAGAGCCTCCCTGTATATCAGGGTCAACAGAGAGCCTCTCCATATATCAGGGTCCCCAGAGAGCCTCCCCGTACATCAGGGTCCCCAGAGAGCCTCCCCATACATCAGGGTCTACAGAGAGCCTCCCCCTTGCATCAGGGTCTACAGAGAGCCTCCTCATACATCAGGGTCTACAAAGAGCCCCCCCCATACATCAGGGTCCCCAGAGAGCCCCCCATACATCAGGGCCCCCAGAGAGCATTGGAACATTGAGTTCCATTTTAAAGTTGCCTTTGCTTCAACAGACATTCTCACAGGAACATAGAGATAACATTCAGAAATGTAGGTGCACAGCCAGCACTGACCTTGTTTGCTAGGTCTAGAAGTTGTATTCTGTCTCAGCCAATTGAAACCTGATCTAACCTTATCTCTTAACAATACAAAAGCTTCTCTAAGCTATATAATAAGCAAAAACAGTTTGCAGTGTCCATGTGTTCTCCTGTGTGCACATTTGAATGGCATTTCCTTTTTTATACAACTGACAGCTTCTACATTAACAAGTAGCATACAATGCGGGGTGCAGGGGTCAGCAGTAAGTAATGCAGAGTTTAACGATCACTAGTAATGCAGAGTTCAGAGGTCAGTAGTTTGTAACACAGAGTGCAAGGGACAGTAGTAATGCAGAGTTTAGAGGTCAGTAATAGTAGAGTGCAGAAGTCAGTAGTAAGTAATGGAGAGTGTAAGGGTCAGGAGTAGGTACCACACAATTCAGAGTTTAATAGTGTACAATCCAGATTACAGTGGTCAGGAGAAAGTAATACAGAATGCAAAGGTCAGAAGTATGTGACTCAGAGCTCAGGAGTAAATAACATAGAATGCACTAAAGTGGCAGCATGATCTCCCCTCTGCCCCCTCCTTCAAATACTAAGATCAGAGATGTCACCATGGCCTTTGGGAGGCACAAGAGCCAAACACACTTTTCATAATCCCAAAACATTCACCTGCCCCTGAGTCACCTTCAGTCACTAAGAAAACCCGCCAGTCAATCAGAACCCCAGGCTTTGGGCTGCCAGCCAATGAGGTGTGTGGGGTGGGACATTTGTGTGGCCAAGGTAAGCAACAGTCATGTTGTTGGGATATGGTATCAAGGGCCAGGACCGATTGAGTGATCAGATCCCAGGGTTGCTAACTGGCCAATATGAGGAGCTGGTTGCATGATGGATTCGCAATCTGCCCATCACATGGCCTTGATAGATAGATTGCCGAACTCTGGCCTATAAATCAAGACAGAAGAGGTGTGCTTGAGTCTCATCTGGCATTAGCCTATTTGTCATGAGCGTCTAGCGCTCCTGCTCCTCATTCCAGCATCTTGGATGCAAAAGGCATTCTCCTTGTCTGTCTGTCCACCTGCAAGGTGATTTATGTGGCCAGTCTCTGGGTATAGACAGATTTAAGCCAGCCAAACCTTCAGTCTCACGCTTGCAATAGAGTGTGATAATGTGTGTATGCTATATGTGAACTGAGAAAAGCAAACAGGTACTTGGGGTTGGCAGACAGGCAGAGTGGTTCAATAACAGTCCAAGTAAAAGGCAGGCAGAGTTCAGAGATTGGATTTCCCTGTTTATGACCTTGGATCGGATAACAACTATTCTCTGAACTCTGCCTGCCTTTTACCTGGACTTTCATTGAATCACTCTGCCTGTCTGCCAACCGCATTGTGTCCTGGGCGCAACTGAGTACTGGTAGGCCTGCTTGCCTTATAGGACGGGGGCTGCTATAGGTGAAGAACACAGTAGCCAGCTATAGTGTCTGACCACCTGCATTTGGGGTCAACATGACACTATCAGGAAGGAAATCAGAAGTAATTGGACACCTTTTCTAAACTTTCCAATGGCTATTCCTATTAGGGCAGATTAATAGTCTTTTTGCCTCTAGGCCAGCTCCCTTGTGCCCTCTCATTCCCTTTGAGGTTATCACTCACTTGCATAAGGCATTACCACTGGATCAGTATGCCAACAAAAGCCATGTGATTCCAGCCCTCCATGCACTCACCATTAATACATGCAGCTGCATGAGCTACATATACAAATACCACATGCAAAGGGTACCAGTCCTAGAGCATGCTGGCCAAAGCCTAATGAAATGTTGTAACTAAATTGGAGCTAACACTTTTAAAAACTTGACAGGACCAATCCTTCCTACATTGCTGTGTTGTTTCCTGACCATTGAAGATACCATTGCTGATGCAATGAAGAAGAAAAAAAAGAGGGAAGGAGTAAGCTCTTCATGGTGGTTTCCAGAGTGGGTCTTCATATGGAGGTCTTCAAGCTGGGTCATCGAAGAGTGGCTTTCATAGTGGGCCTCCAGGAGGGGTCTTTACAGTGGGTCTTTACGGGAGTGTCTTCATAGTGAAACTTCATAGTGGATCTTTATAGGGGAATCTTCATAGGAAGGGTCTTTACAGCGGGTCTTTATAGTGGATCTTCATGGAGGATAAGCACACAATCTTCACAACATTGCATCTCTTAGCCTACTGAAGTGTGCTGCAGAGCTGAATACATCATTCCTGTATTACAACCGGCCTTCACAATAAAGGTGAATGGGGATCATCTTGCATTAGTAAAGTAGGACAATTCTGTGTCTAGCTGACTATGTGATTCATGTGAATGGGGCCTAATATCGACCATTATAAACAAACTAAAGCTGCAGTTGAGAAATCCTTTTAGTTCATGCATTATTTTATTTCTGCTGTGTAGAAGGTGAATTTTATGGCTCTGGACCTCATCCAGAATAATGAGGCATGGCAGAAGTAATAGGATTAGATTAGGAATAGTAATAACAAATAAGGCGCCCAAGTGGCTTGACTGACTGATAAATATGATGATAAATATCTCAGTCATTCGCTTACAGTCTTTATATTGCTGGAGGTGAGGAATAATTGGATTGAGGTTGACGTTGAGTCCTGTGAGAGATGATTGCCATTGTTTCTGTGGGGGATCACATAGGTACGTGCTGTCCTCTAGGACAAGTGTATTCATAAACTCCTTCCCATAGTGCACTGTGCCTTCGGTAACAGCACAGCTGTGAATATAATCTAGTATACAGCGAGCACTAGGACAGAACTGAGTTGTGCACATTGGAACAGCAGTGTTGCTGTTATTTTCCATGTGGGCTTTTTCTA
Organism: Glandirana rugosa; assembly: GCA_018402905.1. Taxonomy (NCBI): domain Eukaryota; kingdom Metazoa; phylum Chordata; class Amphibia; order Anura; family Ranidae; genus Glandirana; species Glandirana rugosa. The sequence continues at coordinate 36,167 of BLSH010205239.1, forward strand.
TTCCATTTCCTTCTTTCCATCTATTTATTTATTTATTTTTCAGCAAAATGATAAAAAAAAAGAATGCTACTCCATCCTGAAAAGTTTAGTCCAGCATACCAACCAAACATATTGCTTGGTATCTCCATCCCTAAAAAGTGAACCCCAGCCTTACCTTTAGGCCAGCCATACATGGTTCAAAACTTAGCTGGTTCAGCAGCGACCGGCTGAATTTTAATCCATGTATGGGCTAGCTGGTTGTACAGAAGTTTATCTACGGATTGACTTGTGTACAACCAGCCAGTTGGGTTTTTCCTGCACAATCAGGGCCAACGGGTAGAGCCAGCAACCCTGATCATTGTATTCTGCCGATAGAGAAAACATCACTCCGCTTTTTCCTCCCCAGCCTTATAGTCCCCCCCTTTCATTCAATGGCTTTCAGTTCTTTGAGTCATGGACAGTGGCGGCCCATCCATACTGGGTGCTCCCCAATCCATGTGCCCGGCCCCTAATTGGCATGCACGCAGGGATTCCAATGGGTTGTTTTTTTTGAAGCACATGATTAGAGCCTGAGGCTCTAATTGTCTTCCTGATTCTCCTCCCGGCCAATCAGGAAGCAGTTCCTGTGACCCAATTGGCCAGGGAGTCTTAGGACTCCCTGGCCAATTGTGTCTCAGGACACACTTCCTGTTCGCCTGGGAGGAGAATCAACAGCCCAGCTCTTCATTCCCCCTGACTCCAAAGGAAATGCCCTGATCACTGCCGTCCCGTCCGTCTCCCACATGGGGGGGGTATTTGATTGCCACATTCAAGTCCATCTCTGGGGGGTGGGAGGCTGTCTACCGCACGGGGGGGTTGGTATTAGTTTGCCCCCCCAATATATTAAGCACTGGCCATGGATGCTCAATATCCCATGTGGGCATTACCTAAGAAGGTCTGCATGCAAATGCTGTCTGCCTAGGAATGGCCACACTTCCAGACTGATACTCCCCCACCGAGGTATTTTGACATTGGCTTAACTTCCTCAATGAGCCAGCCTACTGCTTACATCCAGGAGTGGATGGAGGAGGACTCAATTTTTAAAAATGTCATTAGCATGTTGATCATGTGGGAATGGGGGAACTAGTGAAGGCAAAATATAAGTACCAGCTTGTACCAACCAACCATTACCAGGCCAATTTTAACATTTTAGTGCTGTGATGGCATGAAAATTACTGGACCATACAATAGTGTACCCAGATTAATTATATATCATGTTTTGAGACAGATGGAGCTTTCTATTAATGGAATTTTGTTGCCCTTGTGTTCTATTAAATAAATATTATTTCTTCATAAATTTAGACCAAAATATATTCTATTGGCAGGTGGTGATGGGGGTTCCAGTGTGCTGAAACATCATTCTCCTGTAAAGATGGCACCAGTGATTTAGCCTTGACATTACGTTTTTAAATTAGGATATTTCAATTTATAACAGGAAAATAGAATTAAACAGTAATTAGGCTGTTATGATATAAATGTGCCCCGACAGCTGCAGTGGGCTTCCAAATACATTCTTCAGTGTGAATGACATCTAAATTACACTTGTTCCATACAGCTGTAATATATGATTATAGAATACACAGCAAAAGCTCACACTGATCACTCTTTATTGGTTTATATACATATTGGGAGATTGCCGATTCTGAAAAATGTTCAAGCAGTGGCGCCGCCCACCCACTTGTGTGACATTAGCAAATTAATATTCACTAATGTCTTCCTGCTTCTCTTCCTGGCCAATCAGGAAGCAGGTCCTGAGATACCATTGGCCCGGGAGTCCTAAGACCTGAGTGGCTGGGAGGAGAAGCGACAGCCGGGACTTGGGAGGAGATACAGGGGGAAGCCGCCACTTGGATGGGGCAAGTTCCGGGCTGGCAGGTGGGCGATGGGGGTCGGTGAGTGCAGGGAGTGAGGGGGCCAGGTTTGTTTGCTGCCCCTTCACGCCCTAAAAAAATGAGCTCCAGCCACCACTGTGTTTCAGGACTATATCTAAAAAAATTGTGTCTCACACAGCCATAGGGAGTCACACTTGATCCTTCTGTGACTAGGACAGCATCTGTGAAATGAAGGGAAGGGCTGGATTCATGTAAAAACAGCCAGTGTTTACACTTGTGATTGCTGTGATTGGTCATCACAGCGTTCACAATGTACAGAGCCACTTTAATTGGCTCTGTACATTTCGCCTCTTTGTAGGCAGGTGCAGGCTTTCCTCTGTCCAGTAGATGGCCTGCGCCACTATACAAATGGAGTGGAGTGGAGTCAGTAGAGGTAATTTTCCCTTCATGGACTCCGTAAATGTCTCAGAGGTATCAGCTGTCTGACTGGGCGCTGCAAACGCCTGGTAACCTTTGGCAGCCATATTGGTTTGGTATCTTACAAATAGAGTACCCACATCATTTGGGCACACCTGGAGCAGTGGTAGGTTAGGGACAGAGACTCTGCTTGTTAGGGAAAGTAAAAAGCACAGGGAAAGGTTCCTAGTGAGTACGGTCAGTACAGGGACAGTGCCTGCCTTCAGAAAACATTCAGTTATCCATATCAGGAATGTCAGGCTCTTCCTAGCAACACTATTGTACCATCCGAATGCAATGCCAATTGCCACCTCTCCAGCAGAAGCTGTATTTTATACAGGCCCAAGCTTGGTGACACTGTGTAACTGACAACTGTTATTCTGCTCCATCTCAGTGCTTTTCAGCCACCAGGATTGTGTGTGAAACTGAAAAGAAGACTCCTGCCTGTCTGGTGAAAGCATTCGGACAGCTTCGCTGGTGCCCGATTGCACACACATACACCCCCCTGGTACCGCCGTGCTGCCGCACCCCGCTATTTTTTCCGGGCTCCGTTTGACCATCTGAGGGCCCAGGACCCACATGGCGGGTGGAGGAGAGGGAGGAGAGTGGACGCATGTCCACTCTCCCCTTTCCCTTCTTGCTGTGACCGGAAAGCGACATCTATGACGTTACTTCTGGGTCAGCCTGTCAGTGTCCCCGGCTACCTTTGCCAGTAAGTAATGCTTTGCAATGCGATCTGCATTGCAAAACATTCAGTGGAGCCCAAAGGAGACATGCAGGGTCTTTTAGATCCTGCATGCCTCATGAAAGAGAACCTGTCACCTAAAAATTAACACTTAGGGGGCTACGCCTACTCATGAAAATGACGATTGCGATATACATGATACATATCACCGCGCATATTGGAGTGAGTGCAATAATTCTAGACCTCCTCCATAACACTAAACTGATGACCTATAGGGGGCTTTGAAGCATTGCATATAGAAAATATAGGGTACTGAAGTTGTCACCATTTCACGGGCGCACACAAATTTAAGGTTTAACATTTTGGATATCTATTCACTCAGTGCAACCTCATCTTTTATATTGTACCAAAAATGTGGGTAGTTTATTGCATTTATTTGCCCTAAAAGTGTGTTTTTTACTGAAATTAGACCTTTGTGATGATATTGTGTAACATAAAAAATTAATGCTACCACTATTTTATTCTCTAGGGTGTCTGCTTTCAAAAAATATATAATGTTTGGGGGTTTTGTGTAATCTTCAGGCCTAAAAGGATTTTTTATATGTGTGCAAAAAAACGCAAACACGGCTCTGGCACTGAAAGGGTTAAACTGTAGAAATGTGGCAACTCACTATGTCAGCGTGGTCCCTGCAGCATATGTATTAATAAAAAAAGGAAAAGGTAACTACAATACCAGTCAAAGGGAAGCTGCTTTCACAGGACACACATGGCGTATTAAAAATGTAATGTAAAAATAAATATTATTAGAATACATTAATTTAATTTCTTGTATTAAACCCGTAGCCAATAATTATTCTAAGGAAAAAAATTATATTTCTCCTATCGTTCACTGACAGACGCAGCTCATCATGACGTGTGAGATTTATGCTCGTCCCACTAGGAGTTAACTAGGCAGGGAAAAGAAACAGCTGGCCCCTCCCATGGGGGCCGTCCTCTCTTCCTACATAAACCCCCTCATAGCATAGTTTTTATGCCTAGTTTGCAAGGAGTTGACCTGGCTTCCCTTTAGGGGAATTTGTGGTCCTGTTTGTGACCTTTTTTTATTTTAATTTTTCCTTTTCTTTTTATTTGACTGCTATCAAGATGATCTGCTATCAAGAAGCCGGTCGGGGCATAGAGGGTCCATGGGCTCTGTACTTTCCCCGACCTGGCCGACCGATGCGAGCCAGTTCCGACGTATGGGGACCCGCCGCATCGTGCCCGTTCCGTGCGGGAGGCCTGGGGTGACCCCCCCTTGCGCCCAGCCCCGGATGCGATTCGGGAAGGGTGATTTTCTGGCCTGCAGCATACCGCCCAAGAAGGGACGGAAGGTCTGCGACTGGGTGGCTACCCACAGCGCTCGTGGGAGTGGTGAGTGAGAGTTCCTGCCTTCCCCCCTTTTTAGGGGCGGAAAGGGGGACCGACGACCGCAGCACAAAAAAAAAATTTTCTTGCTGGGTAGCTGCTGGTGGGGCGCGTGGAGCTCCCGTTCACCCCCCGCACCCCCCCTTCCCCCCCGCACCGCACCGATCGTCTAGGCCGTTCGTATCATTCTTTCGCCGCCATGCGGCGATCGGCCGCCATTTTGCGGCAGACCGTCGCCATTTTGCCATAGCCACAGACATTTTGGGCCTATGGGGCTTTCCCTCTAGCGCTCAGAGCGGCCGTTTGCGGTACTGCACGTTCCCTGAATGTTTTTTTTGGCCTCTAGTGTTTAACGGCGGCCATTTTGACTGCATGCCTCTGCAATACACGTGTGTGCAGCGTTTCCCCTTCTCTGTGGAACGGTGGTGATCTGGCGGTGCAGCTCTCTGACGATCCATCCAGGGTTACAGGCAGCGGAACAGCAAGTATAGCTGGGCTCCCTGTGGGTGCTGGTGGCGGTGGGTGCAGTCCTCCTGGGGTCCCTGGTGCACTGTGGGGCGGTGGTGTGCGGCAGTGTGGGGGTGCCTCATTCTCTTTTAGTCCCCCTGTGTGTCACTAAGAGTCTTCTGGGGGGAATAATGGCAGATTACACTGCTGAGCCTGCTGAGGAGGCGCAATCTGCGCAAGGGGCATTTTTGGACCAGCTGCGGGCGGTCTTTAGCAAATTTCTCCCCCGGGCGGAGGTCACCCAACAGGCCTCCAAGAAGCTTCCCCCTCCTCCTCTTTATTCATCAGGGGAGGATTCTGAGCCGGAAGTGGCCTCAGGGGTCTCAGGGACCCCAGTGGACCTATCTGATGGGGAACTGGGCCCATCGGACGGCGAAGCGGATCAGGGGGCGGCGGCTGCGTGCGAGAAAGCGTTGGTTGCTACCATTATCGCTGGCATTCGCACAAAGCTGCGACTGGGTCAGGATGGCGAATCGCAGTCTGCTGCGTATGTGTGTGGGTCCTCTAGGCCCCCTAGGGCCCCCAAGGCTTACCCCTACAATGAATTTTTTGATAATTTTCTTTATCGTGAATGGCAGCGTCCACAGCACTCTTCTCCACTGTCAAAATGGTTCGCTGCTCGCTATCCCTTTGAGGAAAGCTTTTTGAAAAAATGGGAATCGCCTGTGGTGGACCCACCGATAGCACGCCTTAGTAAGGCGACGACTATTCCTCTGGAAGGGACTACTTCTTTTAAGGATCCCGCTGATTGAAAAACAGAGGCGCTTTTAAAGTCGCTGTTCCTGGTGGCAGGTTCCACTGTGCGACCAGCCTTGGCGTCCGCCATGGCGGCACAATATCTATCCGAGTGTATGGAAGAGCTCCTGAAGGATCTGGAAGACGGTCGCCTGATGAATGCGCCGCAGAGGGCTGAGTTTTTGCTCCAAGGGTTCAAGTACCTTTGTGATGCGGCTGTTGATTTACTGCCGATGTTATCCAGAATAACGATTTTTGCCGTCATACTCAGACGGATACTTTGGTTGCGTTCTTGGTCCGGTGACCACGCTTCCAAGAAAGGTCTTGCTGACCTCCCTTTTCAGGGTGGACGTCTATTTGGTCTACGTTTGGATGAGATTATTAAGGACTTCACGGGAGGTAAGAGTACCTTCCTTCCAGAGCCCCGCAGGCATGAGTTTCGCCGTAGACAGGGGCCCCCTCCTTCGGGTCAGAAGAAGTTTTTTCGCGCCCCAGGCACAGCAGGTAAGGTCGCTGTAGGAGCCGGAAGACGGCAGTGGCAGCGCAAGACCGAAAAGGCGGAGGACAAGTCCTCCTCAGCCTGATGGGTTGCCCCCACCCGGGTTTCGGGTGGGGGGCGTCTTCTGGGGTTCGCAGGCCGGTGGCTGGCTCACATTTCCGACCGCTGGGTCCTGGAAGTGGTGTCCACCGGGTACAGGATAGAGTTCAGTTCTCTACCCCCAGACAGGTTCTTCCCATCGAATTTAGGGCTCCCGCAGGAACGCAGGCTCTTTTTGGGGCTTTACAAGCACTCTCAGACCAGGGGGTGATCGTGCCAGTGCCTCCAGAAGAGAAGTTTTGAGGGTTCTACTCGAATCTATTCGTGGTTCCCAAAAAAGGGGGGGTTCGGCCCGTACTGGACCTGAAGGCCCTGAACCGGTATGTCAGGGCGCGGAAATTCCGGATGGAATCTATCCGCTCGGTCGTGGCCGCCCTTCATCACTGCTTCCACGATTGATACGCAGGATAATGGCGGAGGGGATACCATTAATCCTGGTGGCTCCAGATTGGCCTCGGTGCACTTGGTGCGCCGACGTGGTGCAAATTGTGGCAGCCCCCCCTTGGCGGCTCCCGCTGCGAGACGATCTTCTGTCTCAGGGACCCATCTTGCACCCTGCTTTACCCTCGCTGGCTTTGACGGCGTGGCCGCCCTTCATCAGGGGGAATTTCTGGCATCTCTGGACATCAGGGATGCGTACCTCCATGTACCCATTCATCCACGACATCAGCGCTTCCTACGCTTTGCGGTGGGAGACCTCCATTTTCAATTTGTGGCACTCCCCTTCGGCCTGTCCTCAGCACCTCGAGTTTTCACAAAACTGCTAGCCCTGGTGTTGGCGTTACTACGACAGAGAGGCATTGCGGTAGTAGCCTACCTAGACGACCTGCGCTTGCGAGCGGAGTCCGCCTCGGCTCTGGAGGAGAATGTGGGAATCACAATGACCTCACTGCAGGACTTTGGCTGGTTGATCAACCTGCAGAAGTCGTCGGTCTCTCCATCCCATCACCTGGAGTATCTGGGTCTAATTCTAGACACAGAGCAGGTGAAGGTGTTCCTCCCTCCGGCCAAGTTGCTGTCTCTGCAGTCGGCAGTGCGCACCCTCTTGTCGCACTGTCGGGCCATTATCGTTTTCTGTACACCTTCCCTCCGATAAAACTGCTTCCACGATTGATACGCAGGATAATGGCGGAGGGGATACCATTAATCCTGGTGGCTCCAGATTGGCATTGGCGCACTTGGTGCGCCGACGTGGTGCAAATGGTGGCAGACGCCCCTTGGCGGCTCCCGCTGCGAGACGATCTTCTGTCTCAGGGACCCATCTTGCACCCTACTTTACCCTCGCTGGCTTTGATGGCTTGGCTATTGAGTCCCAGGTGCTAAGAGACAGGGAAGTCGCCGACTCCGTGATTCCTACTTTGTTAAAAGCTCGCAAGTGTACCTGGAAGGCTTATATAGCTTGGTGCAAGGCGGAGGGCCATAACCCTCGCTCTTATGTCGTGTCCAGGATCCTGAGTTTTCTACAACAGGGCTTGAACAAAAAACTGGCTTTGAGTACTCTCAAGGGTCAGATATCGGCTCTGGCGGTTCTCTTCCAGAGACCTTTGGCTTCGCACTCTTTGATTCTTACCTTTGTACAAGGTGTGCGACACATGGCGCGTCGGGTGAGGGCTCCGATGGCTCCGTGGGATCTGAATTTGGTGCTTTCTGTTCTTCAGAAACCGCCTTATGAGAATATCAGGGAGATTTCCTTACAACTGCTCTCGCAGAAGGTGGCCTTTTTAGTTGCCATCACTTCCGCCAGAAGGGTGTCTGAATTAGCAGCACTATCGTGCAAGTCTCCCTGCTTAGTCATGCATAAGGATAAGGCGGTCTTGCGACCCTCTCCTTCCTTCCTTCCGAAGGTGGTTTCTTCCTTTCACATTAATGAAGATATTGTCCTTCCTTCATTGTGCCCTCGTCCATCGCACCCAAAGGAGTTTGAACTGCATACTTTGGACGTAGTGAGGGCCTTACGAGTGTACTTGGTTGCTACAGCTTCTTTTCAAAAAGCTGATGCCTTGTTTGTGCTGCCAGAGGGCCCGCGCAAAGGGTTGGCGGCCTCGTCGGCTACGATTTCTCGTTGGATTAGAAAAAACGTGACCCATGCGTATTCTGTTCGGGGCAAGGTTCCCCCTTTTCCGGTCACGGCTCATTCTACCCGAGCTGTTAGCACTTCCTGGGCTTTCAGACACCAGGCCTCGGTGTCACAGGTGTGCAAGGCGGCCACTTGGGCCTCGGTTCACACTTTCACTAAGTTTTATAAAGTTGATGTGTTTGCATCTTCGGATGCTGCTTTTGGCCGCAAAGTTTTGCAGGCGGCAGTGTAGGCACGTTTGGCGCCTCCTTAGAGGTTCAGTTGAGTACTGTTGTTAGCGTTTACCCACCCCTCTTTTTGACACAGCTTTGGGACGTCCCCACAAAGTCATGATGGGCTGCATCTGTCAGTGAACGATAGGAGAAAAAGGGATTTTATTAAAACTTACTGTAAAATCCTTTTCTCTGCGTTCACTGACAGACGCAGCACCCACCCCTCTGTGCTCTGTTCTTGTACGGTTCTTGTTCTGTGTACGAACTGAAGAGCTATGCTATGAGGGGGTTTATGTAGGAAGAGAGGACGGCCCCCATGGGAGGGGCCAGCTGTTCTTTTCCCTGCCTAGTTAACTCCTAGTGGGACAAGCATAAACCCCACACGTCATGATGAGCTGCGTCTGTCAGTGAACTCGGAGAAAAGGATTTTACGGTAAGTTTTAATAAAATCCCTTTATTTGTGTTTATTTATGAAATGTTGTGGGTGTTGATTTGCTAAATTTGGTTGCCACCTTTCTTTTAATATTTGGCCCTAACTGGGTCACGCTTTATTCAAGCGCTTGGCTAAAGAAGGCTAAGATTGTTTTATTCATTGATTATGTTTGCATTATTTTCCCTTGTGCAGTAACTTTTTGTACTTTATAAATCAATGACATTGATCACACCTGTGGGATGTATGAAATAAACACCGACTGAATATGTGTCAGCTTTATGGTGTTTGCTGGAGATTTTAAAATGTATCATGTCTGACTTACATGAATTACCACTTAAGGTTTGCTAAAATATTAACAGGCCTTTCAATCTGTCCACTTAATGAGTAAGAAAAGCTGACTAAAACCAACAGCCAGTTAAAAAGGAACTCTTCTAAACACCAATGCAACCTAATGCAATGGCAACTTATTAAAATTAAGATTTTAAAATTAAGAAAAAAAAAAAACACTGTTTATCAGGTCTCCTTGCCTCTAACATTCAGATATGGAGAAAGAGGAGCCGTGTATTGTCAAAGCTAAACAGGACTAACCAGGAATATAAATAGTTTTAGTATGCAAAAAAGGGATTCCCCTATTTTGCTTTGTGTAAGCTGTAACATATTTCAAGATGCCTGGTCTTGGACCATGTATAAGCTCTTCTTCCACTGCAAGAAAATTAGTTATTTGGTTATGTTTAGTGATTTCCAATGATGCAGGTGTTAGGCTGCAGTATATCAGTCGACCTGAAGGCGGCACTGTGCCATTCTTTCAGGCTGGCAGAAGACCATTGAAGACTAATGTGTCCTCTGTTATGGGCTCCAGGCAGCCATCTTGGGGAAGACAGCATCTCTTTATGGATCACGGAATCCCGCAAAATTTGGGCAAGCATCTTGACACAGAAGTGCTTAAAGGCAAATTCTGCCTCTTTTGGTTCAGCCAAGCAGAACAGGGACAGAGCCCCACTGGGTAGGGAGATTGTACTAGCAGTGATAGGGAGAGGTACCTGCTGAGAAGAGAAAGATTAGGTTTTTCCCATTTCCCTCTTTTGCCAGCTTACTGGAGCTATCTCCCTCCGGCAGCCACATAAATGCAAAGTCTTTGGGAATCACAGGGAGACCCAATAATCATATAACTCCTTCAAGGGAAGAGCTTCTCAGTCATTCTGTGGTCTGTAAGCTCATATTATATCTCTATTGAAAGAATTACTTCCTGAGGAACATTACCTTTACTGCCTGAAGAAATGTATGACCTGAAACATATATAGTACTGTTACTGTATTGTTGTACCTTATTTCTGTGATTATTTCATTTCTACAACATAACCGATTTTAAATATACACATGTGTTTACTCCTAAATCTCTGGTATACTAGATATTCTTCCCCCTACCTTACCCTCTCCTATTACCCAACCCCCCCGCACTTAAAAAAAACCCCATCATTTCTGGCCAATGATGTTATAGATCCTTCCTTCAAAGATGACAGTGGGCATTTTTTTTTAATATCTGAAAAATATGAATGCCATTAAATGCAGTAGTACTCCAAGCGCATGCTCCACGTTGGCACACCTTTAGGGGGTGTGTCCATGATGACCTGGGCACAAAAAAGGGATTTTAATGATGCTGTATACCATTCAGCTCAAAAGATGGGAGACATCTAGTGGCAGAAAGTAATTACTGCTGAGTACACCTGTGGATTGAAGGTGAGTATTGCTGCAGAATGTGGAATAGTTACATTGACAGTTATGGAAATATAATTTGAACCAAATCATTTTCCTTTCCATTTACCATCACCACCAAGCTAAAATGACTTACATAAAACTCCTACAGTCAAGAAAGGAAACTTCAGTGCTGTGTATACTAAAGATATGCCATGAATCTGACTATAGCTGAAACATTTACAGACAGTTATGAACTGATTATATAATAAGGCTTACCTTTAGGTTCCCTGCATATCTCCTAAACCTACATGGTTTAGAAGATATACAGTGTACTGTGATGTGCCGACATCATTGGGCACATGCGCAGTGAAGAAGCAGCCTCCGTGCCATTTCTTCACTGAGCTCATGCCGCGTTTGGCGGCCCCCACGCGCATGTGCGGAAGTGACGTCACGCGACTCTGGCCAGTCACAGAGCCGGAGTCTGCGGCCCCGGAAGGAACAGGGGCGGAAGATGGATGCGGTCTGGAACGGGGACATCGCGGGACATAGTTGGCTTCCAATGCAGGTAAGTGCCACATAATTGGCTAATATGTGATGCATACTAGCCCATTATGCTTTTGCATTGCAGGTTAATAAAGAGGAAGTAAAACCCCTTAAGGGTTTACTTCCCATTTAAATCCAAGTAGTATCATTAATATGAATGATATTGCCGTGTCTGCAGGAAGCCTTTAATGGAAAGGTGGCAGAAGAGCTGGTAACAGGTTCCTCAGCTCTTAGCCCGTTATACTGCGTAAGCTAATGTGCTGGTAATTCTGTTTAAAGGTTAACTCCACTTTCGTAGATGAAAACATGTAGCGAATAAAAAAGAAATATGTATATACCTTCCTTACCCTCCTTCTTCTACTAGTCTCAGGGGGCATTTCTCCTAATCCTGGTCCTCCTTTTTTCTACCTGCAAACCACATATCCGACACCCCTCTTCCTCTGGCAACAACCGCTTAGTTTAATTTCCGCTCCGCTTAGTTTAATTTCTATCTCCCTGCTTCCTCAAACCAGTCCCCCAATCTCATTCACCCTTTGGAACACCCGCTCCATCTGTAATGAGCTCACATCTGTGCATGACCTTTTCATCTCTCATGGCTTTAACATACTCACCATAACTGAAACCTGGCTTCAAAATTTTGACTTGGCTTCTCCTGCTGCCCTCTCCCATGGTGGCGTCTACTGGGCTCACTCCCCCAGACCCAATGGACAGAAAGGAGGGGGAGGTGGATTCCTTCTATCCCCACAAAGCACCTTCCAAGTCCTTCCCATTCCTCCCTCTCTATCCCTCTCTTCTTTGAGATGCACTGTATTCGTCTGTTTTCTTCCATTTCTCTGAGGATTGCAGCAATTTTTCTGCCTCCAGGACCATTTTAACACTTTTTTGATGACTTCGCTGCTTGGCTGCCCTACTTTCTCTCCTCTGAAATACCCACTATCATTATTGGTGACTTCAACATTCCTGTCAATATTAACAGCCCAGCTACAGCTCAACTTCTCAACTTAACCTCATCTTTTAACCTAACCCAATGGATGCATACTTCCAGTCAATCCAATGGTAATACCCTCCACCATGTATTCTCCCATCTCTGCAATCCTTGAAACCTCACCAACACTCCCTTTCCTCTCTCTCTGATCACAACCTCATCAGTTTCACTGTATCCTTGCCTCCAACTATCCATCCCTCCAAGCAGCAAGTGATTATTTGAAGGAACCTTCCCCACTTTAACCCTTCTTTTCTCTATTCTGCTATTGACCACCTATATGACATAATCTCTCCCCTGTCCTGTCCAGACCTGGCCATCTTTGTCTACAACAGTTCACCCTCATCATCACCGGATGCACTTGCTCCTCTAACTACATGCAGAATCAGGCCCCGACCCTCACAACTCTGACAAACTGACAACACTAGAAATCTCAAGAGAAATTGTCGTGCTCTTAAACGACTGTGGCGTAAACCAAATGCCTGCCAGACTTCACCCTATATAAATCTGCCCTTCTAAAATACAATTCCTGCCTCCATGCTTCCAAACAAGCCTACTTTGTCTCTCTTATTAATACCTTGTCATCCAGTCCCCATCAGCTCTTCTCAACCTTTAACTCTCTGCTTTGTCCCCCACCCCCTATACCCACTAACTCACTCACTGCCCAAGAGATTGCCAATCACTTCAAAGACAAGAATGATGCAATATGTGAGGACACCTCTGCTATGCATACATCGTCCCCACCCAATATACCTTGCCTAACGGCACAGTCAGCACTCTCCTCTTTTGAACTGGCTACTACTGAAGAGGTTACAAAATTTTTCTCAGATGCCCACCTAACCAATTGTGCCCTGAATCCTGTTCCCTCACAACTACTACGGTCACCCTCTTCTTCTATCCTATGCTCCCTCCCTCACATCTTCAATCTCTCCCTCTGTAGTGGCACATTCTCCTCCCCTCTAAAACATGTGCAGATCACTCCCATACTTAAAAAACATTCACTGGATACTGTTGACCACCCGCTCCTTCTCAATAAACTCCATTCCCTTGGCCTCCAAGACTCTACTCTACCCTGTTTCTCCTCCTACCTATCACAGTGCTCCTTCAGTGTTACCTAAAACTCTGTCTCCTCCTCTTCATTGCCCCTTTCTGTGGGGGTCCCCCAAGGCTCTGTTCTTGGACCCCTTCTCTTCTTTATTTACACCTCCTCCCTTGGTCAATTGATAACCGCCCACGGCTTCCAATACCATTGATACGCCGATGACACCCAAATCTATCTGTCTACGCCTCACCTCACTCCTTCAGTCTCCTCTTGCATTATGAACTTACTAACTGACATATCAGCATGGATGTCACACCACTGCCTTAAACGAAATCTCTCTAAAACCGAGCTAATAATATTCCCCCCCCCCCGCCCGTGCCCCCCCTCCATGACTTTTCTATCAAAATCAACGATTCAACCATCAGTCCCTCCCCTCATGCCAGGGTACTAGGTGTATTCCTAGACTCTGA
>BLSH010205239.1:69395-90581 GCA_018402905.1 Glandirana rugosa
ACTACTTCCTTAATAGAGGGACATTAAGATTCGTGTATTTTGTTATCTGTGTCCGACCTCCACGTACTGTATCCAACACTAACCGTCTTGGAGGGGGATCTATCGGGTGCGGTACAATGGTACAAAAAACGTGTATTTATTACTACTAAACTCAAGTTTATGTATAGACACACTACTCAATTTTGTACATAAACTATTATTAACAAATAACACAAAGATTCCGACAAAAAAATTGTCGTCGGCTCCTGATCTTTGAGGAGAGTGACTTCAAAGGAACGTCTACCCGACCCTCTATCGACCCAGTGTACTGTCGATCCCAACGGTGGACAGACCTTAAATGGGCCGGGGGGATATTAGTGCTGGCTTTGGGCAATGTCAAAGAGCGTGTAACAGACACTCTTCGCTTACACAACTGCAGCCAGCAACCCTGCTAGGAAGCCATAGTCTAGTCTGAAGGTCTGAAACCCGGACACATGATTCCAAACCCGAACTGTCCGGGTAAATTCCAGACAGGTGGCAACCCTAGCTGTCATGTGACCCAGCTATCTCCCAGCCCATCTGCAAGGAAACTTCAGTGAGAGGAGTTTCTAGTCCTCGGCTGCTGTTAAAAAAACAGCCTTAGAAACACAATAAACAATTATTATCAAATACATGTTTTAACTCATCACACAGATATGTATTTGAACTCAAATCATCATTATTTATGTGCAAAAAACATGGTAACATGGCGTGGGCTATCTAGGGGGAGGTTCTGCCAATCACAACCTATGTCATGCACCTCCAGCCTGTGTCTATTGTTTTATGTGCTTAGAATTACAGGGAGATAATTCCTTCATCAATCAACACGAAAATATCTGGCCCCCATTATCTTTAGCAGTTTAGTGGGCATGGAGGAGGAGGGAATGAGTGGGCAGCACAGATAAGAAGAAGGAGGAAATGAACAGCTTAGAAGGAAACATGCCCTGTAGATGTGGCATCGGCTGGTCTACACAATCTCAAGCTACAGCAGGTATACAAACAAGGAGGGAGGGATAGAGAACAGCAGGATCAACCAGTTTTTTTTTACAGAATACATAAAATATATCCCATGGCGACTGAGTGAGCATGAACAGAATGTACTGACAGTTTTCAATGATGGCACTTTAAGCTGAACTCCAACATTACCTTCAGCCTTGTACAGTTGTACAGGTTTATTTCCTGTGCTGAAATGCTCTTATAATTTCACTGTAGACTTTGAGTTTCTCCCAGAAGGAATTAAAATCCGTAGCAAGTCAGATAGATCCTGTAGACAGGGTTTGCTATGGTGCCCCCTTAAGCTAGATGTTAATTGAAATCCCTTCCAGGAAGGAGAATGAGTTTGTTTCCTCCAGGCAGGATCATATATAAGCTTTGGGTGGAGTCTTGGAAAGGAGCAGAAACTGTCTGTTGAGAAGGGCATTGCCAGGGAGGGGAGCCATGATCTGAGAAATAAAGCTTTTATTCTTGATGGGCATTCTTGATAGGGATGGACACCCCTGCTATTGGGCACACAAAGTATATTGCCGCTCAATACTGAACTGGTGTTTGAACTCACGGCCTTGTGAAGAAACTGGTATAATAAAATTGAGCCTTCAAGGTTCTCAGTATCTTTGCTGTTGTGAAGTGAGATAGCACACCATGAAGCCATTCTAGACAATGCAGCTCATGAGGTACCCACTCGAAGTGAACCCAGCTGATTGCAAACCTGGTTGGGCATGAGGATGGTGATGGATTGGGAAGTGAGGACCTGTCCTGGAAACACATGGAAGATATCGGACCTAATACAGGATGTGTCCACTGCCATGGAAGCTATGCCGACTGAAGTGACCAGGGTTATAGTGATTATGTGCAAAGGGCGCATCATGTTTCAGACATGCCATATGTACAATTGTGCAGGTGCACTGGAGTAATAGAGGGCTGTGGACTGTGTGCAGCTGGGAGATAAGTCTCAATCAGCCTTGTATTTGGTGGGCCCAGGTGGAGGATATGTGAGCGACTCAGTCACGTTCCTGGGACCCAACCCCCAGAGCCTGCCCTATTTTTTGGCTGGAGGACATCCGTCATCATATAACACTTTTCTTCACTGGATTTCAGTTCTTTAATTTATATTGGCTGAGAATTACATGTGAGCAGAACCCAGAGAGGTCTAAATTAAATTGCAAGCCTGCCTAGAAATGCTCACTTCTCCAGACTGACATCCACCCATCAAGAAATTTTAATTTTTGCATAATTCCTCTCAAGATCCTGCACACTGCTCGAATCATAACTGAGGGCTCCTGAAAGAAGTAGTGAGGCAGGCTGCAGTAATGTTTTTAGGAATCGGCCTGCCCTTTGGCCATGATTTGCCCAAATTTCATAGAAAAGCACAAAAACCCAGTAATGATGTCACTGGGTCTAAAAAAAGGTATGTAATGGAAATGCAAGGTTTTGTGTAGAACTTTAATTTGCATGATGATGTGGGGGAAAGTATAAACCAGGAAAGGCAAAATATATACAGATTAAAATCCAGCTCATGAACGCCAGGTAGGCTTTTATTCTGGCAGCTTACACAATTCTCTGGTTTTGTCTTTCCCTAAACACTGCTCCTCCCAGAGTGATGTAGGATAACCCACATAGAGGTCTAGCAAGTGTACATTTCTGAATGCCCTACTTAATTTCTTGTAGCTCATAGGCAGATTGACTCTCAGGGTGAAATCCTTCTGAAGCAGTAGGTTGAATAAGTTGGGCACCAGTAAATTTAGCAGATTTTGTACATTTATTGCTGATACCTCATGGGAGAGAGGGTTAAGGAAACAGAATATCTTAAAAATAATGCATGCGCCTAGAATCTATTTAGGTGAATATCAATTTCCAAACCCCAAGTTCTTGTGTAGCTTGTATCTGCCGTCTTCACTGTTTCTGTAAGGCAACAAGATAAGTGGGGGCAGAGCCAGGCTTTGTCATGGTGGAATATCAAGGTTGAATTCTCCAAGATAAAAAAGTATACAACTGCTGACCAGGCACATTCGACTTCACCCATAAGTGAAGTATCACTTTAAGGTGACCTACCACTTAAAAAATGCCTGGAAAATGCCTGGCAAAATGCAAATGCTTCAAATGTAGGAAGGCATCAAAATTGTTAAACAGACACTGTAGCCAACTACTTGTAATGTGCCTTTGAACTTGCTAGAAAACTTGACTACTAGTAAGGAAGAGTCCATTTCCTAGCACAGCCCCCTCCCTCTGTGCATGTCTTAGCCCTTTCCTCTTCTGGAAATGTCTAATTCCTGTGTGTGCTGGCCCAGCTCCTTCACCCCTTCCTTTATCTCCCGCCTACATAATAAGCTTTTAAGTGGCTGCTGAAGGAGGATCTAAAGAGAATACTATAGAGCAGTGATCTCCAAACTGTGGACAGTGGGTTGGATGATGCTCTTTGCTTGCACTTATCTGGCCCTTGGGGCACCTGCAGGACCGCTATGGGAGCCTGGAGGAACCCCGGGCCTGTAGAAGTAGCTAGATGCTCCGATCATGTAGCCTTGCCTTCTCATCTGGTCCTCCATTCTTCCAGTGACATCACTTCCGGTGTGCATTCCATGCTGGTTAGCGTGGCTTCCCGGGGCTCCTCCAGGCTCCCAAGCGGGCCATCTTCTTCTCCCAGCAGCTGGAACACCCCACAGTGGTCCTGCAGGTTGGATCAAGGAGGAATCTACACCTACATGCTCTTCATCAGATGAGCCTTTTTATCTTATACCTCTTGTAAGTGTTTTTTATCCATTGTTTTTAAAATTTTAATCAGGATACTACACTTAGCTGGCGCTTCATTTCCTTTGTTCTTTTCTCCCATTGAATCACACAGAGCCGGTCACAACTCTGAGGATACCGGTGCAGGTGTTCACGTACCTCCCCCTTATTATATCTAGTCCTATACGGATAAGAGACTATCTTCGACTACCCCTAACCCTCATCATTGGTCTCATAGACATTCTATTGCTAATTGGACTATATAATCACTGTGTCAGGTATGGGCTCCTGCTACTTAATGAACAGCCCTCTTCTTTTGGTGCTCAGAAGCTGCTCAGCTGTCGGTTAATTACCAGCCACTCGCTGTTAGTACAGTGACTCACCTGGTTACCATTAACCTGCCTCATTAGTCCAGCCTACAGCCAGCCCCTTTTTGCTATTTAAGCAGCTTAGCTCATTTCTTCCTTGCCTTTGCATGGCCTTCAATCTCTAAATATGTTCCTTCCTGTGCTCCTGTGTATGATTTGGCCTGGCTGACGTCCCTTTTGATCCTGTTCCTGATTTTTGCTCCTGACTACGCTGACTTATGGTTTCCTGACCCTGGCTCGTCTGATTACCTGCTCTGGCATCCAAGCCCTGACTTCTGTTTTTTTTTTACCACGTCCCTGAACTGTGTTATATTTGTCATTTCTTTAAAGGTGTGATTTTAACTTCACTTTCTGTCTCTGACTGGCTTATGGGTCCTGACACACTGACACCAATAATAGAGCACAATTCCTCCCACTGACACCAACGATGGGGCACTACTCCCCCCACTTATACCAAAGACGAGGCATTACTTACTTTCACTGATGCTGGTGCATTTTCTACTTCTATCAGCCACAGTCTGAAGGACAGCAAACAACTTTTGTTTAGAAATATAGGAGACTCCTGTTGTAGTGTGACATTTCTGGAGCTGCTATAATCACATCCAAGATGGTGGTACCTAGCAGCTGCCATAGGGCTTTTAGACTTCTATACAAAGGAAGCTTTTACAGGTATTTAACATGCATACAATATTTCAAATACACATATAATCTAATGGGAAAATGTTTGTTGAATCTAATGGACTGGCGAGAGGGTCTCTTTAATAAATAGTAGGACCTTTTAATAAAGTTCTAAATCTATTTGTGGTTGACAAGGAAGCAAAAGAAGAATATATACTTTGTACTGTAGATTTGACATACCTGGTCTACATGCAATGATTTATTCAATCAGTTTATTGGAGTTACAAAACTCACCATCACAATAAAAAACAAAAAACGCATTATCTAATTTAAAATAATAAGTACATCTTTATTTATTTGCTTCACCAAAAACAACAACCAAAATTTAAAATTCAAGATTATACATTTTAAATGAAACATGAGTAACATTTCTGTGAACTTCCAGAAATCTTGACATTAATGTTGTTACATTGCCGATACAGTACTGTCATCCTACAGTTTTTTTGGATTAATGAGGTGCAAACTACAACATATATAAAATACAAAAAAACGAGAGGGTGCATTGATAGGTCTACCTTTTAAGGGTCATTAGTGCAGTTGAGATTTAATATTCTTGATCTCAGCCTGATAACTCAGGCCAAGCTGTCAAATAACATACGTGCCGCACCTTTTACATTCAAGATGGAGAATTTACACAGGATTATAATAACATATACAAACATATTATATAATATGTTTACATCATTGAAAAGAGAAGAACTGTATATCATTTTTTTCATTTACCCTTTTTTATTATCAAGTTAATAAAGAACAACCTCATTCAGATTAAAAAAAATAGTTTAATCTTTGCATATCACTGAAAATGTGCATAATTTATTACTTAATCAGCCTTAATGTTAGATTTGCATTACCCTGCCCACTAGGTTCACAGCGGGGATGCCTGAAATGAAAGAAACCTTGAGGTACTGGTACTAACTACTATCTGCAGGTTCTTTTCTATGCACATCTAACAGATTCATGTTACAGGTTAAGTAGGCAGCTCACACTTTCTGATAGGACAGGGATCACATAAAAGAATTACTATGGGCCAAGGTGTTGCTCTATCAAAGAAGGAAAGTAGATGCATAACATGGGGGCATTGGCAGAACTAAGTGCTCATCGGTCTACATGAAAAGAATAAAGTTTACAACAGCCATTAGGAGTTTTTTTAAAGAGGATTTTCCTCTTAAATATTTTGTGGCAGATTCAACTTACCACGCATGACTGAAATAATCGAATGTGTTCATATTTAATAAAATATGGTTTATATAACCCTTTGCAACCAATAAAAAATAATAGTATTAGTTTAATTGCAGAGCACCAGGTAAAGCAAATATATGGTCAAGGAACAATCTCCATTCCGTAATTGCATACATCCACATTAAACTAGCTTTAGTAGTATTAAAAATACTCAGAGGTGATAAAATAAAGGGTCAACTCCACTCAAAAACAAGTTGTAATATCCTTCATGTCTCTAAGTGACTCCAGGGTTGAGATGCCCCTATATGGCTTGTGTCTCCATTTCCTCCTTCAAGGGTATAATAAAGGTCTTATAATCTTACTGCTAAATTTCCAACTATTTGTTCTAGAATTGGAAAGCATTACACTATCATTTGGTTTTGCAATGCATGATAGCTGGACAATATTGTAAATTTGGCGGTCATAAGTCACAACTTGAGTCCATGAGAGACATAATTCAGCATGATTCTTCTTGCTATAAACAACTCAGAATTGAAATAGCAGTTTGGGTGGAATTGACCTTTTAGAGCTCTGACTTTAGGTCAAATGTATCAGCTGTAATAAGCAGATCCTACACAGCTCAGTTTTTGATCACATGACTTAATGTACATTAGTAGCCTTTAATAGCTGCCTGTTGTGGGTATTGACACAGCCTTACCAATGCTGAACCAGAACAATAGTTAGATCTGCTTACTACAGCCTTTAGGAAAATATATGGAGGCTTTCATAGCCATATTTACCTTCCCCAATGCCCAAAGTCTTACTCCTACTGCTATGTTCAGTCAATTAATTATGCAACAGGAAGAGTAGGCTGTGCCAAATGTGCAGAACTGGGACATCTTGCCTCCTAAGTCACAAGAAATATGAGACAGTCAGTAGTTTAACCAGCCATTAGCTACCAAAAACTATTTAATTTTGGGTCTAGTGACTGTTAAACCAGCAATTTCAACTGAATCCCCATCTGCACGGGTCAACGTTTATGGATTTCTTTTAATTATATATCAAAAGACAATTTGCTTAAATATAATTTGCTGTGTATATGCATAAATGATGCTTTGAAATTTTGAGGTGGGCTATTTAAAAAGAAGTATGGACACAGCTTTCTTATCGCCATACCTCTTCTCTGAGCCACAGGAATGCACTTACTTTTGCTTTTTTGTGGTCCAGGATCAGCCAACAAAGGGACAAAGTCCGCTGTTGGCTGACGTCACAGAACCACTCCAGCCTCTGGAAGGATCCCGACCATATCATTAGGGCCCATCCATATGTCTGATCGGCAGCAGGCTGAGCCTCTTAGTGCATGGCTGAGAGTGGGAGCCAGATGTACCAATCCCCACCCCAGGCCTGCGCTCCAATAAGCCCATGGAGGCACTGAGTGGGCCAAGAATTGAGCAATCAGCAGTCATGCGATCACTCATTTCTCAGCCTTAGAGCCAGCTGGGGACAGCTGCAGCATCAGACTGATGCTGTAGCATGTAGGTGGGCAAGTAGGTTTGTTTTTTTCTATTCCTATACCTATCCTTAAAAACACTTTCTATTAATATATAAAAAATTGTTTCCATTTAGTAAAATTAAGCATTCAAACTGCTCACAAGTCACAGTCTCTCCTACTGTAATGTTAAAATGTTAAAGTAAATCATAGACCATTTCTGTTCTATTATAAAATTTATTTGTCATGTCCTTTCAAAACTATGCTTTGAAACTCAAAATATACTTAATTTATGCATTAAACCCATATTTTTGATACACCTGACCTTTTCAAAAATACTCAAGTCCAACATAATAGAAATAATATTCAAGAGTAGAAACAAAATTAAATGTAATGTGAACTGAATGTGAAAAGAAATTTGAAACGCAACACATTCCATTGTACAATTGCTGGTATGTCAATAAAACGTTCCTGATTTAAACAAAAATAAAAGGAAAAAAAGCTCCAAACATATATGTTTAAGTTGTCTATGAGTCAGATTGACACAGCGAGATTATAAAATATAATATTATATGTAAGTATCAATGCCCACATTAGATTTCCTTTATGACCTGTTCATGTTTGGCTCAAATTTGCATGTTCACATTTGTATGTATTATCTCAATACAGACGTGGGTATTTTTTAACATGGCATGTTTCTTTCATTGGGGTCTTCTGATTAGTTTACCTCTCTTTAGTCATCATGCACATCCACTGTGCTACATCCATATCTTTATATTCATATCGTCATAATACTTACAATTAGATCTATTTTTTGCCAAACATTAAAATGGACCCTTAATATTCCCATAAGTACATAACCCATGCCTACTCAATCTAGACCCACCCTTACAGAGCAAAAACAGTACTGTCTCTTTATTACATAAACCACACACTTAATTAAGATCCCTTACAAAATCACATAACCATGCCCACTCAATCAAACTCAACCCTTAACAAGTGCAAATATCAGTACTGCCCTGCCAAAACGGTATTGGAGTTATGGCCTCTTTAATCCTTTATAAAGAGCAGATCCAACAGATTGTCTTCCATACAAAAATACCTCTACAAATCATAGTGTTACCTTGCATTATCATATTGCAACTGCATAATAATCTACATATATATATATATATATATATATATATATGTACAAAACTATTTGTGCATACATACATAAAACTCTAAGTGAAAGATGTAAGATAGTGCAATGTATGATGGGTAATATATGCTGTTTCAATAAAAAATATAGTAATGCTGAAACTCTATAAATTGCTTTTGATTTATACAACAATATAAGTGTCAGTTCTGTTTATAATTGTCATACTATACGGATAGTAAAAGTATATCATAGTTCATTTGCTCAACTACAAATATAATTTTCTTATTGGGAGAACACATTTATAGCCATACTAAAATATATATTCTGGGCCTCATTTTATGTCAATAAGATAGTGTTTGCTTATGTTTTATAGTACTTTATCTTATATAATAGAGCAATAGGGGTTGCAAATGGTACACACCTAGTCAAGTGTAAAATGAGCTATTAAGGCAAAAGTCAAGCAGTAGAAAAATAATATTTAGTGCACATATTGATTACAACTTATCATATGATTCTCTGTTATAAATAAAGATTTACACCCTTATTTTGCTCAATTTGATTTAGCTTTTGCTATTCTTGATTATTTTTAAAATGTAACAGAACAAGGCATTGTTGACAGTGTCACCTTAGCAAGAACAGTGTTGGACAGAATGGGGAAGGGTTTCAATCACGTTTTTTTATATACTGTATCATTCAACCTTATTTTATGTGTTTTTACATGCAGGTACATCAGTTTATTTGTTTCAGTTGACACATGTTTAAAGCTGAACTCCAGGCAGATATAAAATGTGCTAATTAATGCAGCTTATCATTTGGCTATTTATACCCAAAACTTTTATTTTTTTTATTTTTTGGATAGAGTAGGGAAGGCTTTTGAATTCCTGCCAAGTCTTACTGCCATCGGAGCATCCGTTGAAGAGATTTCTTTACTTCCCATGTGGTAAGAAAGTTGTCCCCAGGACAGGAAGTAAAAGGAAATCTCTCTAATAGCAACACAGACAGAAGTGAAAATGCTTTTTTAAAATGAAGCAAGGGAATTGTAGAACATTTGTAGCTTTTTATTGTCATCTTCCAGCCTGGTAAAACATTGTCACCAAAAACAGGAAGTGAGGGGAAATTCCTCTAAAAGAGCCTGAAATAGCATTAAATTATTTTGCAATGCCTTTGAATTTTATTTGCACTGCAGTTCAAGAAGCATGCCACTGGAGTAAAGAGCATAATTATAGAAAGATGAGTTCATCAGTCTGCTGCTTCTCCTTTCACTGTCCAGTCACAGACAGAGAGAGGGAAAAGACTGGAGTTACTTAAAGCAGAGCTCCGCCTGCCAACTTGCTCCTCTTGAAGAATTGGCACATTTGTGGAGCGGGTTTGAGGAGCGGGGGGAGCGGGTACCTCTCCTTCCCCCCCTGAAGCCTTTTGGGACACATGACAGGTCACAGAAGACTGCATGACCATTCACGGTGTGCCGTGGGCACCTAGCTGTGAAGCCTCAAGCTGTCACAACTGGGTGCCCATAGTTAAGAAGCCGGCAACAAGGAAAAAAGACGGCAGGATCATGGGACAGGTGAGTGGCTGTTTTTTTTAAAAGTCAGCAGCTACCGTTTCTGTAGCTGCTAACTTTTATTTTTTCATAGGAGACTGGAGCTCCTCTTTCACTGCAGCAGAGAAATCAGGTATTTTCCCGTTGCCAGGCATGGCTATGCTGTGCGACAGAGCTGTGTAAATCTCAGGATTGGTAGGGCAGGAATTCAAATCCTTCGATAGGTAGGACAGCTCCCTTGTATGTACTTCATCTGTGTATTTAGTTGTTACATGGAGTTCAGCTTTAATTCATTAGCATACATTATAGACAAAATAAGCTGACCAAAAATGCACGTCCCTACTACTTTTTACAATGCAGGTGCTGAAGTTGTTAAACATGAGACCTGTTCTATTTTTTAGAATTACACTTATTTTCATGCGCTGCACATTAGCACAGGGAGTGCGAATGAAGCCTGAATTCTGTTTTTTAATTGGCTGTCATGGGATTCCCGAGCACACTGTGCTATTAAAAAAGCATAATAAGACTAGGGAAGGATAGGGGACCTCTATGATGCTGAGCGAGAAGGTTTCCAGCAGGGTAATTATTTTCGTTCATTGTGGGAAACCCCTTTAACTAGAACAGAGTAATACATGACAGCATATTTTCTGGGTGCGTTTCACCTTGATGGTACAAAAGTACAAAGACAAACATATACATTTTGGATTCTGAAGTAGCTCTTCTTATTCTCTACTGCAGAACAGAGCGTCTTCCTTTTAAATCAATATGCGATATGATAGCATATCGTAAGAGCAAAGCATTCATAATATTCTACCTTCTGTTTAATCATATCCAAGGTGAAAAGTAACAATGCCAATAAAATTATTTTATTACAGTCCAAGTAGGCAAGAGTATTATATCAGGTAAAGCTACAAATAGAACCCTTATAAACTATTAATTACTCAAAGGTCATACTAGTTGTTTTACATTAAGAGCTCTTTGAGTTGGGAAAAAGTTCTACGCTTTAAAAGTGCCATGGCGTTTTAGAAATGCTTAATGCATTTATTTATCTTTCTAGATGTTTAGAGTTTTTTTTTATTATTTAAAAAATCATGTTCTTTTATTTGAATGATAATAACAATAGGGTAATAATGTATATAGTTACTAAAATATCAAAAATAATGTCATGCTGTATATGTTTGATTAATTTTATCTTTAAACGGTATGTCCAACCCAAACTTTTGTTTGAATTTGAATCTTTCATGGCAGCAGATAACTTGCAACCCCAAGGAAAACCTGGTCCACCTCCCATCATGTCATGAGTAACAATGTCATGGACATTTTTTGCTACAATTTTTCATAGAGATACGTTTGGGTAACTGTAATACCATAGGATGAATCAAAGGAAATCTATTATACTGTGAAATGTATACAAGTTGCCACTCTCCCACTCCTGGGCTACATACTTTCCAGGTCCAGGTTCTTTACCCTGGATCATGCATAGGGTATCGAGATGAGAGTTTAACTTAGAGTTATGTTTAATGCTCTTCTGTGCTGCCTCACATTGTGTTGGATGTGACAAAAAGCCTAGGCATCTGGTTATGTGACCTCTGCTAAAGGGGAACATCTATATTTTGAATGGCTAATCCTGCAATTCAGTAAAGATCACATGACTAAATGCCAAGGCATCTGGGGACATAACTGCTACAGCAGCAAGCACAGAGCAGTGTGTTATTCATGGAAAATGTATTTTTCATGCTCAGGAAGGCTTATATTATAACTCTATACTTGTAGTAACACAATTTAGCTAGAACAAGTTTGGAATTTCCTGGAAAAGATTACCACAACAGGGTCACTGGGAAGAATGTGCTGGAGACTGGGTTAAATAACATAAAATATCTCCCTACTGATAGACAGGTCAAATAGAACCTGTGGGCAGGCTATAGCTATTCAAGAATGTATATACGCTTTAAAATGAGCCCTCACTAACCTCTATAACTGCAAGTAGAATAAAATAATTAATTCTCATATTCCTTGAGGCCATAGGAATCAATGGGTGATGAGCTGCAATTTCTGTGCTCCACACAGAGAAGCTATGCCCGCCCCTCCACTCTACTGCCCATTCACAGAACCCTTTGTATTTTGTGAATGTGTTCTTATAATACCAAGGCTTTTGTGACTGGGCAGGAGGATGGAAAGGGTGGGCATAGCAGCTGCAGCGACTTTACTGTTGAAGATGCAGAGATCAAAAGGATCAGCAGCGGGCTCCCAAAAATACAGTAATAGCCGTCTTCCTGGAATCTTATAAATCTTTCAGATATAAGTATTAGAGATTAGTACAGGAGATGTCATGCCCCTGTTTGAAATTAAATCATAGGGTGCCTTCATGTTTTAAGAATGAGCTGAATTCCAGGAATTGAGCTTTAACGCTCATTTACTGCTTGTTAAAAACATGTAAAACTATAGATGTCCAATCTCTTTAATGTACTAACTAAAATCTTTTTTGCGTCTAGACCCATTACAGGTGGAACACCAGAAACGTCCATGTTTAAAATCGGATCTTTAGAGTTTTAAACTATACATTTTGAAATAACTAAGAACAAGACATAGGGAACTTGTCAAAGTAGAAATTTCAGAGCAGCCATTTCATGTTTATGTAAGAGTCTGATCCTGGTTTCACTACTTGAGTTACTGAGCCATACGTTAAGTAGGCAGGTTAGGAGTTAGATGTTACTTCCTGCATCTTGTTGAAGGTTATTGACTCACTAAGGGCTTTTTCTGTCAACATTTTCTTGTTGAAAATTGGATTTAATTCCACAGCCAGCTATTTGTATCCGACCTTTCTGAAAGTTTAGATTTAATATGTGGCCTTGGAAAAATAACTCTTAATTCTTAGTGAAACCATGGTAATGACCTTAAATAGAGGTGCAAGGATTAGGAATAAACTCTGAGGCTTGCTTGCTTAAAACCTGGTACATAATGGTAGATCTCAATTTGCTATCCTGACAGGTTCCTTATAATTGCATGCTTTGTGTCAAAGGAATAGCAGCAACTACTTTTATTCTTATTCTTTCTAGGACACTAGTGTTTTTTCTGAGTGCTATCGTAGAGCATTAAGAACTAAAATTCTCAGGTGTAACAAGGGTGTACCTGTTGAATATCATCCTAATAATTTTAACCACAATTCTCAAGCTATAAAACACATAAATTTCACTGGAAAACCCCAAAAAGTTAAAGCATTATGAGGATGGAGTTATATTGTACGCTGAACAATCATATCCTCTAAAGCCGCCTTTCTTAACGTATTTAACCTAGAAGAACCCTTGAAATAATTTTCAAGTATTAGGGAACCCCTGGTAAAATCATGCATCGGTTCAGTGGGAATAATACGCAATAGATGGTGTGGTGGTCAGTGGGATGAATGACCCCCATACAGTGGGGGTTAGAATGCCACCTTTAGAGGCAGCTATAAAGCTTACTGGTGTCATGCTACATACTCTGCCAAGTGGCAATGGATTTGAAAATATAAAGGCATCATCAGATGGGAGGTCAAGCCAAAGCTAGGAACTCATAGTGTCCTCTGGAGGAACACCTGGGTCCCACAGAATCCTGGTTGAGAATGTCTGCTCTATATCTTTCATTTACAGTTGAATCATATCACTGTATTTCCTTAGTTTAAATATAGTTTATGGTTACATATACGTAAATCACAATTTTCCAATGATGATAGGCCACGTTTGTTCTTCGGGCTCCAGAAAACTAACCAATATATGGGTTTAACTAGTTCTCCACCGGCAACTTTACCGTAAACTAATGGAAAGTTCCCAGCTAAATAAAATATGGTAGGGGGAATAAAAGTAAAGATAAGTCCCCTTCCTTTAGGCCTGGTCCACACTGCCATGACCTGAAAGTCACAACACTTACAATGAGACTTTGCCAGGAAACTTCCTGGTGATTTGTTTATTACTTTGAGGCACAAGTCTGAGAGAAGTCACCTTTATGTTGTACAGGAACGTTTTCTAAAGTCGGGGCGACTTCAGTAGTGCTAATTAAGACAGCTCTCATTGACTAACATAGGATTTCACATGTCATGAGACTTTGGGTCTCAAGTTGGATCCCAAGTTGCTGTAGTGTGAACTGAGCCTTTGGTTTGCACTCTTTTTCCTTTATTCTCCAATGTTTAAGGAGTTCAGGGGTTAGTGTTTAATTTCTTTGTTATATAAGGATTTGGGTTATATAAAGCAGTAAATGGGATGCACAATTCAACCTGAGCATATGATAAAAACATGATAGATATGATAGAAAATCCTACATATTGAAAAAATCAGCAGATCCAGGGATGCAGGCCAGAAAAGTCAAGGTTTGCACACAACTTAAGCTGTCTATAACTCTGGATCTAACTATCAGTTTGACATGTTTTTATGTAACTCTGGATCTATCTATCAGTTTGACATGGGTTTCTTTTTTCATCTTTTGTTGTTCAAGTTTGTAAGTTATCTTTATGTATCAATTTACTATTACTATTACTTTATTTATCTATTCACTTTTAGGAGCTAACCAAAGCGTAAAATGAAAATGTATGTTTTCGGTAGGTCTGGTAAAACCCCAACCACTGGTTGTGGTTTTTTACTCCTATGTGGAGCTTTGGAGGGTACGCTGGCAGCACCCACTGCAAGATTGAGTTCTGTATATTTTCCTGTAAGTAATAAATTTGAGAATTGGTGACACAGAATTTCTGTGACCTTCTTCCTCTAGTGAATTCATCTTAGGAATGGAGAACTTAGACCATTGATAACAGTAGCTTGGGTGAAAAGAAGCACTCTCTGAACAGCTATGAAGACAAAGACCTAACCCTAAAACACAGCATATGCACCTACAGAGCCAAATATTTTACCACTGATCTGCAGAGAGATACACCAAACACAAAAATGCAGCTCTGTATTCATTAATACATACTTAAATGTATATTTTTAGATGCAAGCGGTATAAGTACTGACTTGGTATCAGCTTCTTGCAATTCTCATGGGCTTATAAGAAGCATACTGATGAAAGGCAGGAGCAGAGTTACAAAGATGAGCCTATCAGTCTGCTGATCCTCCTTCACTGTCCAATCAGAGAATGGGTGAGGGACAAGATCTGTAATTGCTACTTATTTGCAGTAGATAATTCAGGTCTTCTCCCCTGCAAGATAGGGCTGTGTAAATCTTGGAAATTGATGGACTTTGGCAGCCAAGAGAGCTCCCTTTATGCATTATGCATTTCAACAGCATATTAAGATCTTTGCCTGTCATTCGGCTTTAATTTTTTTAAATATATAGGGATTGTTGAAAGAATGTTTATAAGAATGGTATTGGTATCCCTTCTATATAAAGGTAAAATATTATTTAAGGTTATTAGATTGCCAATAGCATTTAAAAAATATTAAAGAACTAAATGAAAAATACTATAATTGAACAGTACTGTCTTAAGAATGTGTAGTTCATGTCAAGTGAACTTAGTTTGACCTGAATTCATGAGATTACAGAAGTACATTTTGTTCAGCAGTGTGTGAAGACCATTGCCTGTCATTCATTAATAAAAAATAAAAAATAAGCACGTTTTTCACTTTTTTGAACGGCAATACAAGCTGGTGTTAGAATATAGTTCTATTAAGAGAATATATTTATATTATGTACAGTATTAGGTATATACATTTATATTGAAAGCTTTCTTTAAAACATAGAAAAGCAACCAGCGCCGCACATTTTGTAAACATACAAAGTGTACTAACAACACACAAGAAGCATAAATAAGACAAAAAATAAAAATGACAAAGAGTAACGTTAAATATAGAACAAATTGTACAATAGGTATTTTTTTTTCTGTTAAATACAAAAATAAATAAAAATCATTACATATGTAGTTTCACATACCAGTTGTACAAACAATAAATTATTTTGCTCTTTTTTATTCAGTGCTGTATCTATAATTAAAGGAGGAAAACAAAGTAAAGCACAGGCGTAATTCTCTTTCCAAATAAAAGTATACAAATACCCAAAGACGTAAAATGATGGTCACCAGATCTGACTCTTTTTGGCTAGTTCAGTTGGTGATCTTGTGTTGTGAGATAGTTGCATATAATCAGATCTGACAGATCTAATACATTTTTGAAATTATCGATGCTCCCCGCTTAAACCACTGCTTGTGCAAGGGAATTCAACATCCTTACTGCTCTTACAGTAAAGAACCCCCTACACAGTTTAAGGTTAAACCATTTTTCTTCTAATTTTAGTGACTGGCCGTGAGTCTTTTTAAATTCCCTTTCACGGAAAAGCTTTTTTGCTATAGTGGGGTCACCAGTACAGTATTTGTACATTGAAATCATATCTGCTGTCAGCTGTCTGATAGGTTATATAACATCTCACTGCTACTGTTTTTATTGAGATAAGCCAATGCTGGGACAATTTGCAGTGTGCTTAGTGGTGCCTCCTACCCTTAGCCTAACAGGAACATTGGTGTGACCCCCAAATTTCTGTTTTTGGCTGATGTGCCAGAAGACATTGTGAGATGGGCAGGTTATACTTCCATTTCCACCTGTTCTCTGATGTCAATGGCCAGCTTAAAGTTCAATTGAGCTTCTTGTATCAATCTACTAATAAATAATTCCAGGTGCATCAAAATTAAAGGTGTGCAAGGTCTTACAGTCTGTTTTCTTCAGAAAGTGGCCATAGCCTTTAGCAGAGGTCCAAAATGCCCTCTACTGAATCACAGCTAGACCTATCTAATTAGCTTGGAGGATGAGCTTTGCTGATTGCAGATCCATAGCAGGGGAGAGGCCACTGCTTCTCTGCAGCATGCTTTTCTACTCAAGCTAATCTGTAAAACTTCGCTCACCTTTTGATTTGATGCACCTTGAATGTGTATTAGCTGATACAGATTTTAAGTTCAGTTGAGCTTTAAGTGGTACTTTACTATTGGCAAAACATTGCTTAGACAGAGAAGGTATGTGTTTCTGACACAGACTTATCTAGTAATAAAGAGGTCATTCAACTTAAACAAATCAATTCTCAATTGCCTTCAACATTTTTTGCATGTAATAGCACTCGTGGTTCCCTCTGACCACAGTGGAAACATTATCAATCTTTTCATTACATTTGATTGGTAGACTTGCAATAAAATAGCAGTTAAGGTATGCAAAGTGGTAACCCGTGATAGCCAATAGATTTTTTAGTTTAACACAGTCACGGAAGAGAAAGATGATTTTGATTGGTTACTGTGGCTAATTTGCAAGTAACTTGGAACAACCATTGAGGATTACAGTCACTGGGAATACCATATTATATCTGCAGGTGGTAGTAGGTGACAAGTAAAGTTGGGGCTTTCAAACCAGTACCATGTTAAGCAGAGGAGAATGTTTTGTTTAAACTGAAGACTCTTTTATGAAGTCATTCCAATGTGTGGAACTGTAGGCTGCAAAAAGTCTGAGCCCTTATCTGAAATCAAGAGTGCCAAATGGAAGTGCTGCCTACGACTGCCTAGGTATCTGTGGCAGTGTCTCCTTCAATAACAAGCCTAATCATAGCAAATCTAATCTTATATAAAGGCTCAGATTTCTCAAAGCCCTCAAATTCCTGTACGAGTTAAGGTGCCGAGGGCTGTAAACACTACACAGGTCCTCCCTGTAAGTGGAAAGAGTTTAACTTCTACCTAGAGAAACTCATTAAGCCTAGGTTTTTCTTTGTAAACCTCCTTTATTATACTCTATGTAGATATTTGTCCACGTATTTACTTTTCGTAATGCTATTATCACACAGATATTGCTTGGTATATGAATTGTCAAGTCTTATCTCTACATTAGTTAATGTTCTGTCTTTTTATAAGACTTTGGTAACTTTATCCATCCAAGTCACTGAACAATGTCCTTGTGGCTCGGACACATTATACGGTGCAGGACACTGTATAGAGCCTTCACCTCCCATCACCAATCCCCTGTATTGATTTTTTCAGTGTTTTCATGAAGAGAGTATCAGTTTTGCTCCAGGATTGTTAATGCTGCTTAGTGCATAATCAATACAGTTTAGATCAGGGAGGTATTTTAGTTTACAGAACTGTATTTGCTAAGGATAATAAGGGAGCTGCTGTTTTCTATCGTTCGGACAATGTGAATCTGACATTTAGACTTATTTAATAAGGCAGTTCAAAGAGCACATGCCGGAGCAGGTGCAGTAATCCATAGCGAGCTAACTGCACTTCATTAGAGCAGTCAGAAAAGAAAAAAATAATATAAAACGTTACTTATAGTTTTAGATTTATAGTGTATCCAAACAATTAATAGGAAGATGTGTTTTTCTTATGAAAGATATCAGGATAACATAGCTTTTTTTCTTTAGATAGCATCCAGAAGGGATAGGACTTTCCCTTCTGTTGTAGATTTTCATGTGGGCCAAAAGTGAAGATAAATCTCCCAACAAGCACAGCAATAAAATTCTTTGCTAAACGGAGAAGTGTTAGAGTCTTCTTCAAGGATTTAATTTAGGACACCCAATGTGTTGGAGTATAACAAAGTGTCAACAGGAGATGAAGTGAAGTTTAATTAGACAGCAATAAAAACCTTAAGTTGGGTATACACTACTAGAAGTTTGAGTGAAAATTTGTATGAAAATTCTCAGTACAATCAAATGTCATGCAAAAGTAATTCAAGAATTTACTTGCTTTTCACATTTTATTTTTGGAATGAATGGACTTTACCAAATGAAAACCATATACACTGTTAGAATTATATACATTTGTGAAAAAAAAATACCATCCCTGTGGTTGAAAACGAATGTTTGACCCCGCTAATGATTTGTAAAAGGAACCAAGATTGTTATAACATTCTTACAAGAAAAATGTTGAACTATTTGTTACTAGCGTATACCCAGCTTAAACTAAGCCTTCCCTACTTTATTTAAATGCCGAAAAAAAAAATGAGTCAGAAGAAGTCAAGCAAATTAGATCAAGCTTAAGAGTTTCTTGTTCTCAATTATTTTTACAGTTCAACTGATTGAGCGTTTTGTTAACCAACAATGAAATACAATTGCTATGGATTACTGCATTTTTTGCTCTACCCTGTGCTTTTATTATTTCACTGAGCCAGTAAACTAAAATTATAACAGTGTGTAAGATTACACACTAGAATGGGAGAAACCACTGGAGACAATCTAGGATATAGTCTGAACAGGGCAGGGCTGGGTATCAGATGGATGGGGAGTTTTGATCCTCCTTTGGATACCTGTTGCACTGCACGACAATTCCCTCAGACTTGATGTTACTTAGAATGGTTTATGAAACCTTAAACCAGTTGAGAATGAATAAAGGTGGTTATAGACTGTCTAAGCATGGCCAAGTTGGGAGCAATGTCCCTCTGGATAACAGAACATACTTGTGTCTCACTGGAAACGTTTATAGAGTATGTTGTAATAAATGTCAGTTAGTGTGTGAAAAATGTAATAGACAGAGTGAAATCTTGAATGCACCTGGATGGCTCTTGGCCCAAATGTGACCTGTTCAGTCTTGATCCCTTTGCCAGATGGGAGAAAGTGACAGCCATTTGTAAAGTCCACCCTATAACCACTTTATACTTACCTCTCCAGGGCTCTCGTGCCGTTCCCTCTGTGGCCACCATGGCAAAACACCTCTGCTTCCAGGTATGGGGAACCATGTGGCCTTCTAACATGATGCAGTGCCCAGGCCTAGCAGCCAGTCGCTTGGCCTAAGCACTGTCACATGACAGAGGGGACGGCATCACCACCTCTTCAAACTCAAACACCAACTGACACCGGGTGTATTGGTGATGGCTGTGATAAAGGAAAGAACAGTGGAAAAGTGCTAGAGAGGTAGGTATAAAGTGGTTGGGTTAGGCTTTATATAGACATTGTCACTTTGCCCTAACGTGCCTCTTTCAATTTAAACTATACTGTAAAACAAAGTCACTTTTAATTCATATTTCAGAGTGATTTAAGAAAACGATTTAAAAAATGTAACTAATGCAGTCAAGTGCCAGATACCATCAGTGTGTCAATGGATATTTATTGAATGGTATCTGACAACACAAAAGATCCCGAAACATTTCTAACAAATAGTTAGAGTAGTGGCTTTTGCCCTTAACTTCACTCCCCTAAAAGCTTTTTGCAGAGATCGCGTGACCAGCCTAAATTTCACACATTTTTTATTCTGGAAATTTAAAATATGAATGACTTTATTTTACAGTTAGTACGGCAGAAAACAGCAAAAGGAAGATTTAATTTAACCTTGCCTAATATTATGAGTATAGGAACTTTTACCGACTTATAATGGTTATTAGTATCTGTGACTTAAATTTTAGTCTTACTGGCCCATGAAATTTCAACAAACCAGATTCTGGCATATAAGTCCCTTTTAGTTGCAACGTAAACGCTATTCTGGCAAGACCAAAGTTCTCATCTTGTTTAATGACAGCAGAATAGATTTTGTCATTATTTTTGACAGAACTGCATTCAGAATTAAACTGTGTTTTTGTGAAGACCATGAGGTTGATCTACTAAAGAACCCAGTAAGATTCGGGTGAAATACTTTTTTTTCACATTTCACTGAACCTATCTGGCTGTCTGAAGTCAAAAAACACCAATGTAAAAATGGCTCCAATAGTTAACCTGTTCTTTCTGTTCTTAATTTGATTTTAGTGTTATCAGTAGTGTTGAGCGAACCCGGACTGTAACGTTCGGGTCCGTACCGAACTTTCGGGTGTCCGTGGCACGGACCCGGACCCGGACATTTCAAAAATCGTTCGGGTTCGGTCCGGGGTTCTGCTATTTTATTCCACGTGTTGAGAAGCTGCAGGGCAGCCAATCAACAAGCGTTTCACTGGTTTGCCCTTAGAAGCCATCACAGCCATGCCTACTAATGGCATGGCTGTGATTGGCCAGTGCATCATGTGACCCAGCCTCTTTATAAGCTGGAGTCACAGTGCTGCAGTCACATGCTCCTTGGGTTAGTATAGGGAAAGGTAGCTGACGGCGTGAGGGACAGATTTTAGCCATTTTAAGACCTGATCCTGCATCCTGAGATAGATTACTTTACTACTGCTGTCTGTGCTGTT
>BLSH010205239.1:97358-108454 GCA_018402905.1 Glandirana rugosa
ACGTCTGTCTTCGAAAATAATTCCATGTAAATAATGTACTGGAATATTCCCTTGGAACGAAACCGTCCAGAGACCTCTTACTGTAGGCGGGAACGTATCGCAGGAGTAGTTGAACTTACCCAACACAAACGACCCGCCATACGTGCGACTTTGTTATCCCCCATGTAAAAGCCGGCATACAAAAGTGGGGGGGTCGACGACAGAGACGTCGATTTCTCCCATTACCCCCAACCCCCCCCCCGTGTTGAGACGGCATTGACGACACCTCTTACTTGGAAATCACTTACGTCACTTCGACACGACTGAGGATAGTAGGTTAGTAACTACCTAAGTCACACTCTGGGATCTATCCTTTAGCCAACTGCATATCCACTGAACCACCCAAGGGTTAAGTCCCAGCTTGTACAACTTTTGTATCAGATCATTATGTGGAACTGTATCAATGAATCCATCAATGATTGGATGATAGGAGTCAGCACAGCTTCACTGCATTCACTAAAGGTTCATTCTCCACAGCAGTTACGGCAGAGTTGTGCCCCCCCCCCAACCCCCATTACCCTCTTTAGCTGCAGAGACAGCAGCTGGGGGGGTGAAAACATACGGCCGAAAATGTACCCCCTATTGTTTCAGCGTGCATACCGCCCAGCAAACACAACCCATTCAAGTTGATGAGGACGCTATGCAAGGGCGGATGTCATTCTCCAGAGACCTGCCAAAGCAAGGTTCCCTTATAAGGTCATGTAATAAATGTACCTTAATAAAAGCTTCTGTCTGCATTTCAGTTTTCCAGCAATTAGCCCTGCAAATGGCAGGTCATATACCAGCAACACCATACAATTCATGGTGTCACTCAAATCACCCAGGCTGTCTATGTCTTCTATATAACAGTAGTGTAAACAAATGTTCAACCTTCAAGTATACACTGATCAGCGCCTATGGTGCATACAGTCACAACAAAGTCTATTTGTAATGTATAAAACAAATACTGGTAGTAATAAAAGCAGCCGTTTTGGCTAAAAAGTCATTCACAAAATATACACATATAAAAAACGCAACCTCAACCCATAAGAGTGTATAACAGCACTTTTATAGTCCACATCCTGGATGGGTGCAAAGATCAGAAAGCCACAGTGATCAGAGTGAAGCAGAGTCTCTTCATAAATTAGAGCCACCAAACACCAAGTGTCAGTCCACACCACACGTGAGCCTTCCCCAGTGAAGTGCTTGCTTACCAGAGGTTTTCTTTTCACATTGCCCATATCACTACTTGGCTGGTCTGCCTCTCATCGATCACTCTTCGGTATTGATGTGTACCCAATGAAATAAAAGTCTCACATAGTGTACTTCCGTTATAGACCTTTATTGCACCCCCCACTAAAATCACACTTACAAGATTCTCAATAAAAAACTGCGTGTACAATGTCACTAGAAATCATGTGGACGTCTCACTGCTCCGGCTGTCCTCCCAGCACACAGATACCGCGTTCCACGGTCCGGCCTGGAGTGCAAGCGTCTCTTCGTGTCTGTCGTGGGGTCACGAAGGGCGTGACCTTTGCACCCATCCAGGATGTGGACTATAAAAGCGCTGTTATACACTCTTATGGGTTGAGGTTGCGTTTTTTCGTATGTGTATATTTTGTGAAAGTCTATGTCTTCTGGCTGCAAAAGCTGACTGGGAAACTCCTCAGTCTTTTCTGTGCCCTGATGCTGTTAAGGCATAGCACAAGGGGGTTGAGCGCCAACATGATTCACATTACGTTGCTGATAAATGGATGGCGGTTTTGTTGTTAATTGGCTGAAATTTAAAGTGGAACTTCACTTGCTACTGGAAGTTCTGCTGATTGTCCTCCTCCCCCCTCCCCTTTTCTTTTTCTTTACTTCTGGGAGCGGGTACCTAGTTTTGACAGGTACCGACTCCCACTCCTGCTCAACTCTCCTAGGAACCCCTTCACCACCTGCAACCTCCTGGGATATTTCACAGGTCTCAGGAGGCTGTGGATCATTCACAGAGTGAAGCGTGGCTCGCGCATGCACAGTGTGGAGCTGGCTGTGACGCCAAAGTTAACTTCCTAAGTCAACATGATGACCCTGGGGACCTGAAGACCTGCAAAGAACCAGCCTGGGATATAGCAGCGATGGATCCCTGTGCTGGTAAGTGTCTTTTTTAAAACTCAGCAGCTACAGCATTTGTAACTGGCCCAACACCAGCTGGTCCAAGAAACTTTCAAAGGAGCCAGACCGGAAAAAAAGTACACTGAACGGTGACTGCAGTCAATCAGTTGCAGTCACTACTGAGGTATTCTGACAGCTGCAGGTGCCGGCTGTCAGAATACAATAGCTGGCAGCAGAAGATTCGTCCATCTGCACTGTTTAGCATAGAGAAAAGGGGCAATTTATAGATTTC
Source organism: Glandirana rugosa (assembly GCA_018402905.1). Lineage (NCBI taxonomy): Eukaryota > Metazoa > Chordata > Amphibia > Anura > Ranidae > Glandirana > Glandirana rugosa. Next base: position 99,763 of record BLSH010205239.1, read on the forward strand.
TCTGAGCCGAATGAGAAATTTTTATGTATATGGCGAGCTTTACATTTTGTTTACTGGCTGCTGGATTTAATAGTTGGGGAGAGAAAGGTGAGGGGGGCATTAAAAGACATTATAGTGCCACAAAAAAAGTAAAATCACACAGAGGGCAGAGGTGATCTTTGTAGTGCTAGATCTTTTAATACTCCAGTTATGGGCTATTAAGAAAAAAATGTTTTCGGTCAGAGTTCCGATTTGCTTTCTGTTGACGGCTGTCTTTTATCTGCTTCTCATCGCCATCTATAAAAACTGAATTCCGCTAGTTACAACCCCCTCCATAGCCCTAGCTATAACAAATGCTGCGATATCCATATAAATAAGCACATAAATATATTTAATTTCTGCCACCGCAAAAAGGGTAATCATGCAGCATATCAAGCGTAGAAAATAATCACATCATCTCCCTTGGACTCTTTATACTTGACAAATATGATTCTATGATTTCATTTCCAATTCCCTGCCAACATTAACTTCCTGTGGAGAATGCCGCTGCTTAGCTCACTTCAACATAACTAGACAATATTGCTGATTTTATCCTGTACGGGATGAGCTGCTTTCTCTTGTGGAACATCGCTCCCCCTCTGCCCGCACTGAGCTGGGTTTACAGCACAGTTCACGTGAATGCTTTTAGCATATAGAACTCTGCATTTGATCCTTCGATCTTAACAAGGAGCTGATTTAACTTATGAAAAGCTTTTGGCACAAAAGGAATGCTCTTAGTGGATGTCTTTGAATTTTGTCAGAAGGGGCAGTTTTGAATTATTGATCCACTCCGGTTTAATGTTGGATGTCAGACTTTTTTTATGGTAGACATTGTTTCTTTGGTAACCCGTGTCCAAGAGCCTGATATTGCTGATGTGTGCTGTGTACAGACGGCCCAGAAGACTCTTTTGTGACCCGAAAATCCCCCGACCTGCTGCTAGCCAAATGCTGCCTCTTTTGGATCTTATGTACAGAGAGATGTGCATGGGGACTGTCGTCAGCTGTGATCAAAGGGCAACTTAATTATTAAGAAGGAAACCACTTGAAAGGCCAGCTACGGTTGTAAAAAGAGGGGCTGTTGGAATCAGGAGATACAACAAAGTAACGCTTTTGCCTACTTCTTGATAGTACATGGAAGTTAATGTTGAATATTTTGTGTCCGTACACATTCCCTTTAATATATCATGGTGACTTAAAGCCTAAAACGAACTATTCTTAAAAATGTTCTCTCCATCCTTCTCTTGTTTAAAAATTGTATTAAGGTTTATCAAACTATGATACATTAATATCGAACAAAATGGAAAGAAAAATAAGGGACATTTCCAAATACAAGCCATCAACTGATTACAGGTCATAACAAAAGGCACATTTTACAATTGTACAAAAATAAAGAGCACAATGCATATGAACATAGAGCAGTGATGGAGAACCTTGGCACTCCAGAAGTTTTGGAACTACATCTCCCATGATGCTCATGCACTCTGCAGTGTAGTTGAGCATCATGGGAAATGTAGTTCCAAAACATCTGGGTTGCCAAGGTTCACCATCACTGCCATAGAGGGTAGACCTCAGTTGAGGCAGGCTAAAGTAGGTACACAGTTTACGCATGATAACAATGGCAGTAGCAAATCATAGGCACAGGAAGGGCATACTCAATATGGGGGATGCTGCTATGGATGTCAGTAACAGATGGTGGAATCCTCTCCACCCTTCTCATACCTATCCTCCCTAATGTATATAAAAAGGCTGTGTGCTTACCATTTTTTTTTTCCAAATTTGTGAACTTGCTAGCAGTTAGTTCTAAAAAGCCATTTTCCTAGCAAAGCCCCCTCCCTCCTTGCATATTAAAGCCTTCTCCTTTTCTGGGAGTGCCTAATTACTCTTTGTGATGGCCCAGCTCCTTTGTCATTCCCCTCACCTACCTAAATAACCTTTTTATGTAGCTGTTCAGGGAGGCACAAAAGGGAATGCTATATAGTTTCCCTTGGAAGCCACCCCTCAGTCTATTGAAGCTGCTGCTACCATATCCAAGATGGGGATGCCCAGCAGAAGGCTCAGGGGTTTTGGTTGTCTATACAAGGAAGGCTTTTACAGATTAACAACATGCCTAAATTATGGTAGATGCACATATAATCTTACAGGAACATCGAGTTTGATACGATTGGTCTGATGACAGCGTCTCTTTGGACACAGCGCAACACCAATCAGGGTAAAGAGCCGGTGACATAGACTCTTTACCATGTGATCAGATGTGTCCAGTCCCATGTAAACAAATGCTAGTTATCGGCATTTCCTTACTTCAGAGCTGTCAATGTCAAGGAAAGTAAAGCCGATTTACAGTTACAGGAGACATTTACACTGATAGGGCATTTCTGATCAGTGCCCTGATTTTCAGTGCAGCGCCATCAGTGCAGCATATTTGTGTCCATAAGTGCAACATAGTGTCCATCAGTGCAACATATTAGTGTCCATCAGTGCAACATATTAGGGTCCATCAGTGCAGCATATTAGTGTCCATCAGTGCAACATATTAGTGTCCATCAGTGCAACATATTAGTATCCATCAGTGCAACATATTAGTGTCCATCAGTGCAACATATTAGTGTCCATCGGTGCAGCATATTAGTATCCATCAGTGCAGCATATTAGTATCCATCAGTGCAGTATATTAGTATCCATCAGTGCAGCACATTAGTGTCCATTAGTGCAACACATTAGTGCCCATCAATGCTGCTTATCAGTGCCCATCAGTGCAGCCTCATCAGTGCCTATCAGTGCAGCTTATCAGTGCTGTCTCATCAGTGCCGCCTCATCAGTGACCATCAGTCCAGCCTCATCATTGGCCATCAATGCAGACCATCAGTGCAGTCTATTAGTTTCCATAAGTGCAGCATCACCAGCGCACCTCGGTGAAGATGAACAATTACTTATTTGCAAAATGTTTGGTCTTTTTTCTTTTGTTTAGCAAAAAATAAAAAAACTTAAGGATGATTAAATACCACCAAAAGAAAGTTTTTTCTTGCTGAAAAAAATGAGGAAAAATGTAATTTGAGTACAGTGTTGCATGATCACGCAATTGTCATTCAAGGTGCGACAACGCTGAAAGCTGAAAATTGACCTTGGCAGGAAGCGGGTGAAAATGCCATGTATTTAAGGAGTTAAAAGAGATTTTTTTTTTTTCTTAACAAAATTTAGTTTTTCTTTATGAACAACCAAATACCTAGATCAGAAACCACTTAATCTTTCTTGCCTCAATTATCACTACTGTTTGATAAAAATGTCTTCCATCACATTGTCTAGGTCACAAGGACGTTTCTGTAAACTGGCTTTTATTCACCACAATCCCTTCATGATTCCATGACAGTGCATTTTATTTATAGGCCAAATTATGCCAATCCACTGGGGAAAATAGCTAATTTCCTCTTTGAACAAACACTTCATAGGGTAAATATGATAACATTTTAAATAATCACTTCAGCATTGTTTATGACTGGCGGCTCAGGAACACCCACTTTTCTGGAAATTATCGCTGCAGACAAAGATGCAGAGAGAAAACCCGAATAATCATATCTCCAAACACATACAGAGAGAGGGCTCTTCTATTGGGAAATCACATAACTAATAGATAAATAGTAGAGTGCCAGAAATTACATCTGATGACAAGGATAGCAATGAATCAGGCCTCTTCAGACATAATTTGAACAGATTACCAATTAAGCGTGGAAAGCTTTTCAATAACAGAAGCTGCATGTCATCCAGAAACTCCTTTTATGTTAATTTATACACAAAACATATGGCAGATCTTCCAACATTTCTAGGTGATACGCAAGACAATCTTTTCGATGCCTGGTCTACCATAACTACCCTTGATTAGCCCTGAAATTCCTCTGCCTCTCGTCTTGTGAAGTACCATCTTGGTGGGAATCACGTCATAATCGGTCTGAGATTTATTATAGTATGATGATACCATCAAGAGAAGAAGAAGATGCTCCGTAGACTAAAAAGCTTGATGATGTTCTATTGGACAATGTAATCATACAGTGCATAATGACCACACTGACCAGGTCTGCAGTGTAGTGGGTACACGTCAGATTGCTAACTTGGTGTAAGGGTTGTCAGCTCATTGCTTTAGAAGAGCTATTATACTGAGTTCTCGGGTGGCTTGTGTCTCCTACCTTCTATCAGCTCCAGCACTGCAGCCTCTGTCAGACTCGTCAGCATTTAAAATTCAGATGCCTATGTTCCCCATCACTTCCTTCTGTTTAACCCCAATAGAAACTTTCCACAATAAATTACTCAACTCAATATTGTCAGTGTCATCAGGACCTCTTATGCCCTGGTTGTTAGGACAGTGTCTGTGGAGGGACCACCAACAGGCAAACAGTTATTCCCCATGGGACCTTCCCATAGTTTCACATCGTCCCCGTGTTGTCAAACACTCCAATAGTGAACATTTTTCGCCACATTTTTGCACACCAATTTCTTTAACCATTTCTATGTCCAACCAGTACCTCTGAGCTGTCTAACAGTGCTCTAGAGTGCCTCTCATACACCACATCAGTAGGAAGCAACCCAGCACACAAAATTCAACATGGCTTACACACTTCCCTGTTACAGTTACCCCCACTGTTATCTCCTGTCAGAGTGTCTCTGGGTACCTTGAACTGCACTTCTTAGTGGACAGAAATCCCTCTACTGCCGCGTCTGTTCTGGGCCCTTCCTTCACATGAGGTCTAGCGGGTAAGACGGTACACACCCCATGTACCAACCAGTGCTCAGCCGCACCTCGGACCACACCAGCAGGAATGCACCTCATCACACCAACATCCGGAGAGACTTCCACCATGTCTGTCATTTCTGATTCCTCTAGCAGTTCCGCACACAACTGCCGCTGGAAGCATTCTCGCAGAGAACTGTGAGGCCACTTTCCACAAAAGTAACCAGCATTGCAGTAATTGTTTCCAACATTTGCGATCTCTACACAGTACATCCTGTAATATTGAGCTCCGATCAGCCGTACCCTGTGATACCTGTTCTCCAATCACAGGAGAAGACGGCAAGATATACATCGGCTGCACATTCCATGATGCTAGTATTTCATTAAGCATAGCTGTCATCACAAAATACACATTTTTCTCTGTATGCGTTGGGGACACCATTTCTGCTGTGTGTTTACACCCGCTCGGACCTTCAGACATGAGAGGGTTCATTTCTGCAACAGCAAATGCACCTTGGCCTTTAAGCTGTTCTGCAGACACCTCTCCTGGCACAGCAGCCATAGTGTCCACCACACCTTTAGCCCCAGATATTTCATCCAGCATTGCAATTAGTCTCTTGGCCAAATCATCCCAACAAGTTTTGCTCTGTAGCACTACATCCACCCAAGGAGACATAGTCAGACCAAGAGGTTCAACAGCAACTGAAACACTGCGCTTTTTAGTTTCACACTCCTCAACAACATCATCATGAACGTTATCAGCATTGCTAGAAATACATTTCTCATTATCTTTCCTGACTTCTACAGTTGCTACTATCCGTCTGTCCATATCATCCCAGTCTGCCTTTATCAAACTCCCCTCAGAGGTACTACGCAGCACCTCCCCAACTGTGCAAGGAGACGCAGAACAAAGTGGCTCAGCAGCGGACACATTAAACACATCATCATTATCCACATTCCTGCCTTGTATAGGCTGCATTAGTACATTATTTTTCTCCCCGTGTGAAACACATTTGTCAGTTGGGGCGGCGACACAGTTGTCCTGGGAAACCCCAAGCTCAGACACTGTTTGGTCTCCAGGGACACCTCTGTTGCACCTGCTACGGTTGCTTGGGGCAATGGCACACATTTCTCAGAGGTCACCCTGACTTATCTGGATGCAATACCACAATTTCACCACTGTGCATTGACAATGCTTCATTAACTTTGTATGACCCTGCTGTTTCAACATTAACCCCTTATCACACATGCCAGTTTTAGCATTGACTTATTCTCACGAACAGGTTCAAGTACCCTCTTATCCTTTAGAGCGGCATCACAGTTGTTCCAGGAAACCTCTGGCTCCAACATACAGAGCTCCCTGGAGGTTCCGCAGGACACCTCTGCGGCCTTATTTATCGTTGCTAGGGGAGATAACATACTCTACTTAGCAGTCACCCCTACCTCATACCATTCAGAACCTTGTTCCACAGCAGCAATTTTAAAAACTCATTAAGCGACACCTTATCAGCTTTCACTTTAATACTTGCCTCCCCATTGAACAGAGCACTGCAGCAAGGTAAGTCCTTTTTCACACAAACAGGGAATCTCCTATTTGGGGTCACTTCCCCTCCCGTGTGCACAGTCACATAATCAGTTTTTCTCACACATGAAATTGGAACAGTCTTACCAGTCTTCCAGTTGGCAGGTGATGAACACTTCATTTGAGGGTGTAGTCCCTTCTTGGCTGTGCTCTCACAGGCTAATGCCCCCCACATGGACACGGGGCAACCTTGCAGCCTTCTTGGACTCTCTAACATCCCATGAAGGCCGAACAGGTTTCCTGTTGCCAGGGGTAACAGCAGATCCACACATATTGTCAGACCCCTTACAGGATGCTTGATGCTGTGCCCTCTTCTCTGGGCTGACCACTTCATACAAGCAGCCATAATGTGAAACCACTGGTTTCTTGCGCTCTCTGTCACCCCCTGCAGGCTGAACCAAATTCTCTCCAAGGTTGCCAGGGATAATAGCGTACACTTTTGCACCACAATCTTCACTCAAGATTTAAGCCACATCTCTGCTGTAGCACCTCCCTTCTGCAAACAGATTTTTTCTTGTTGCTATGGGAGACCACATTCTCCCCGCTGAATTTTTCCAGTGCTCTCTAGATTGGATTGCTTTTAGGTAATTGTCGTGGTCTTCTCGGTAATGAATCATCCGCCTGTACACTTCTCAGTACTCCTCTGTGAGAAACGGCTGCACCAATTCAACCCAGCAACCTCTGGGCCACCCTCTGTAGGAAGCAATCATCGCAAACTCATCCAAAAAGTATTCAACATGTTCAGAAAGCAACATAGGCCGTATGAAGTCAGCAGCATGAATTTATTCTTTGTTGCCACGGGCAACCGCACCTATCTGCTCAGTCCTTGCACTAAGTGACGGCTTGCTTTCCTTTCCCCTCTGCTCCAATGTGGCCAAATGCATCTTGTACTAGTCTGGGGCTTGTTCTTTCGGTAACAACCCCTCCAGTCACAGGATTCTGTTTCTCGTCTCAGCAAACATTGCTTCCTTTTTGCGTTTTGACCACCCCATCTGCATCTGCAGCCAGGCACACAACACTTTTTAACACAGTTCCAGAAAAATTTGGCGTACTGTCTCTTTAAGACTTGCAAGCAGCACCCTATCACATGCAGACTCCACTGGGTTCACATTAGCTGCTCCTCACAGCATTGCTGCAAAACACACAGTCTCTTGCTACTCACTATTTTTGATATGCAATGATCTGGAATTCTTCCGTCTCTGCCCAAAGCAACATCTCCACCACGTGCAAGATTGGGGTTATCAGACTCAGTGCATTAGTCCAAAACTGTATTTTTAAGGGCATGGTAGCCCACTTTTATTTAAAAATATGGAAAAGGTCACAAAGACATCAGTAGCCCACGCCCTGGGTTATTCTCTTGCCACACGGCTGCTTCAGGCCTCCAGCCTAGGCCTTAGGTCTGCTTGTCAGACCAAAAGCATTCCTTAGAGTCAAGCTCTCTCCTGGCTTACTCACGATCAGCTCTTTCCTGCTCTGTCACAGACTATCTGCCACCTGCAGACATGCACACTCTGGCTGCTCCATGAAAGCCTCTCTAACTCCTGGAGTGGTGGGGAGTCCACCTGGCTCCCTTGCACAGACTTCCTGTCTGTTGGGTGGGGCCCTGAGCTATAGTCAGGTCACCACTAAATAGCCCAGCACACAGCTGTGCAATCAGCGTGCCTGTCTCTGCAAAATATGGCATAACAAAAGCAATATTCCAGGTAGCACAGGGTCCCACTGCCACAATATATATACACATATATTTACAGTTACTGTATATTTTGTTAAAAATTGATTATTGCATTCAAATAGAGTTAAGCCAGCCATACATGGACTGAAATGTGGTCAGATTAGTAGGCATGTATGGGCAGGCTGATTGTACTCAAGTTGATCCATCAATTAACTTGGGTACAGCCAGCCTGTTACATGTTTTTTAGGTGATTACTGCCAGTGACTATAGTTGCTAGCAGTCATCATTATATTCTGCTGCCTGGGAAGGTTCCCTGAACCCTGAGCTAGTGGAATAGAATAGCACTGTGGGAGGCATTGACTGACTGTGTTGATGGGGGAATCAAGCGATTTTCTTTCCTTTCACCCAAACCATCTATGGCTTACCTAAGTAATGTGACTTGATTACCTGGACAGCAGGACTTAGACGGGGGAAGGAGGGGCAGTACTTATAGCAAGAAACAGGCAGACAGGAGAAACGAGCAGAGAGATGACCTTATCAGTCTGTTGTTTCTCATTCACGATCCAATCACTGGTTGGGGGTTTGAAGGCAACCTAGATGTAATGCCTAAAGAAGAACTTCACTTGCCCCACTGATTTATTTTTTTTGCCTAGTCTTCACCAGTCATGTCTTCAATTTAGATACTCACCCACCCAGCTGTCTC